>JAANDH010001370.1:0-60277 GCA_011799765.1 Nymphaea thermarum | reverse complement strand
GATCTGGACCCGGTTACTTGGGGCGCGGGTACCGAGGCAGGGCTCGGTACCCTAGGCGGCCTCTCTTAGCTCCCTCTTTATATTTTCACTAGTGTGTAATTGTTGATTAAGTGAAATAGAATCTTTCTCTCTCCTAGGGTTGCGGTTGTGCACCTAGGTAGAGCTTCCCGTGGTTTTTTCCTCGTTTGAGGTTTTTCCATGTACATCGTGTGTTTCTCTTCTCTTCGTGGTTTGAGTTTCTACAGACATCTATGGAGCTTCTTCAAGGACATACATATCTCCTTTGCGAGTGCCCTCAGCGAATGTCTTCTTGGTTCGAGCATCCTTGACATAAACAGAAGAGGGTGTGAATTCAACAGAGGAGTGAGTATCATCAATAAGCTTGGACACTGAGATAATATTTTTCTTGACACTTGGAACAACAAGAACATTCTTTAATAGAATGGAAGAAGAGCCATAGAAATTTGTACATTTCCAATGTGCGATATTGTGTGATGGGAACCATAACCCGTGACAACTGAGCCTTTATCTAAGTAAGGGAGAGCACTAGAGAGATTACCTGCATCACCAATAACATGAGCTGCTGCTCCAGAGTCCACATGCCATTCTCCTTGCTCGTTTTGTTTCAAATGAAGCTTAGACAGGGCAGTCATGAGGAGTTGTTGCACGTCTGCTGAAACATTAGATGTCTGATTTGAGCCAGACGATAATGAAGCTGACCCTGCTGCTGCCTTGTTCTCACGTCTAACTTGATTATTTTTGTTTTGCGGATTGTGCCAACATTCTGACTTTACATGCCCCCTCTTGTTGCAATAGAAACAAGTCGGAACCCTTCTAGATGTGCCAGAAGTAGTATTCATGCCCGGTGGTGTTGGGAGAATCCCTCTTCCCATTCTTGCCTGAGGAGTCCAAGTACGAGTGCGATTCCCTTGCAGTGCATGTGTCCCTGTGATCAGTACATTGTGACTATTGGAAGGAATCAAATTATGTCGCTGAACACGACTAGCTTCGTGTTGGAATAACTTGGCCTTCAGATCTTTGAAAGATGGGAGAACAGGTAGGACTTCCAAGGCTGTGCAAAAAATGTCAAAATCTGTTCCCCGTCCACTCAAGGCTTGTTGCACTTTGTCCTTGTCGCTGACGGGATGTCCAATGGCAGCAAGTTGATCACTTACACTTTTAATTTCATTCAAATATTCCAACATAGTACGCGTCCCACGCTTGATGTCCTGAAATTGCCTTCTTAACTGCAAAAAACGTGTTTCAGATACTTGAGAATACGTCGTGGCGAGGGTAGACCACAACTCTAGGGCTGTCAAATCATCATCAATACCTCCTAATACTTCCTCTGACAAAGTAGAAGTAATATAGGCAACAAGAGACTGGTCGTCAGCCAGCCAAACTTCATATTCAGGATTAATTTCAGTAAGGGTTTCATATTCAAATCTGATTTCACTCACAGTCGCAGCCCCAGCAGCTTGATCTCCCACTACGGTCTTCTTCACTTCACGGTCAATATACATTGAAGGTGCTGGAGTGGTCCCATCGATATGCCCATAGAGTCTATGACTTTTAATATAAGGGACAATTTGACGTTTCCAAGTCAAATAGTTACTATGATTCAGCTTTTGAGAAACAAGTTGGGAGAGAAAGCTGGAAGATAGAAGAGAGGGGTTCGGCTGATCCATAATTGAATAAAGATAATTAGGGCAGACCACAAGAGCAAGATTTAGGGCAGCGACAGAAATTAGGGCAAAACGATGAGAAATTAGGGCAAAACAATTAAGGCAAATCGATTAGGACAAATCGATTAGGGCAAATCACGCAAGATTTAGGGCAGAAACTGAAAAGAGGGATAACCACACTAGAAAAGAGAGAATTTAGGACAGATTAGGGCTAATCACATCAAACTGAAATCACTCACCGGAGGACGATGCAACCTGGCTCTGATACCATGTAAGAATCTTCACAAAGAACTCGTCTCTCCATTTGCAAATCAGATATATTGAAAAGAGAGGATGAAAGAAGGCGATGGTGGAAAGGGAGCAGCCGGCTTAACACAGCCCTGCGTTCCTTTATCTTTTAATTAATCAATAACCCTAATTAGGTTACAACAGATTTGTACAGAAAAATATAAAATATTACAAGAGAGCCACCGCCTAGTATCCTTAGGCGTGTGGATATAAAGAGAATGGATCGAGTCTGAACAGACCCGATCCCCATATGCTAACACCTATTAGTAAATAGTAACTTTTTGTCTTATTTAGATCTTAGTAAAGATTACAAATGTTTTATATCTTCTCTTTTTACTTCTATTATTCCCAGGACTATTGCCGAGGCTCAGGTGGATCCGAAATGGGTTCTGGACATGCAAGAAAAAATAAAAGCCCTTGTCAAGAATAGAATGTGGGAGGTTGCGGATATTCCTGAGGATGCTCATCGTGTAGGATCAAAATGGGTTTATATAATCAAGTATAAACCTTATGGATCCATGCAAAGATACAAAGCTTGGTTGGTCGCAAAACATTTCAATCAGAAGTATGGCATAGACTACCTAGAGACGCTTGCCTGGTTGCAAAGATGAAGACTGTTCGTGTGATTCTTGCTCTAGCAGTTTCAAAGGAGTGGCAGATGTATCCACTTCATGTGAAGAATGCCTTCCTTGACGGAGATTTGGAAGAGGAAGTTTATATGAGTATGCCCCTCGGTTATATAAGAACAGGAAAGTGTTGCAAATTGAAAAAGGCTCTGTATGGTCTTAAACAATCTCCTCGGGCATGGTTTCAGCACCTCAGACTTGTAATGAAGAAGCATGGACATCATCAAGGTAATGAAGGCCACCCATATCATCAAGGTAATGGAAACGACAGTCTTTGTGAAACGGATCAAAAGACAAGGTTGTGCTTCCCTTAGTTTATGCAGCCTGGTGCTTGTCAGAACCGCACTTGTGTCTAAGTGCATTTTAACCACCCGTGTGACTTAGATTATGGGTTCAGTCATATGAATAATACATCATATATCATAGCCTAATACCCTTAAAATGGTAAAACAACTGCCAACTCAAAAGCCAAAAGCCATAAGCTATGAACGTAACTAAAGTTTAGCTTAAGAAATAAATGTCTTTAATTAACTTCTGCCCCATGCATTTGCATGGTTTTACACTAGTCAGTTTATATGAATGTGTTCAACCAATCCCATTTTGGGCTAAATGGTCAAGGCACCCGAGGTTTTGACCATTTACGGACTCGGTCAACTTTGACGGAGTCCAAAATTGTTCAATTTTAAATTTTAACGTTGTTTACAGTTTAACGTTTTTTATAAATTTCACGTTAAAATTTTCGAAATACCCTTAAACGATGATCATCTTTGTCCTCAACCATCGTTCTTCGTCTTCAACCTTCACCAAAAGACACTAATGACGAGCGGCGACATCAGGCAGTGAACGATGAGTGGCGACGGCAGGCAACGAAGTGAGTTTTGGGTGGTACTGAGTTTTAGAGAAGGAAGAAAAAGAAGAAGTAGTAGTTCCGGGTCGTACTGAGTTTTGGATTTTGTGGGGTTGATCGGAGGCGTTTCTCTGCTGGCGTTCTAGTTATTGTCACTTTTTCGATTGGTGAGTGATGTGGAGCTTCTTTTTGTTCTCATTTTCTCGTTGTGATTTTTCTTTTGATTGGCATGCCGCTGTCCATTTTTCTTTCATTGTCCTGGCTTTATCATGAGATATTGTTGCAAGCATTGGTAATCTATCTTTGTTACCGTGACTGTTTTCTTCTTCATTTTTTGTTTCATGTTTTTCTTTGATATTGATGAGTTTTCCAGTAACTATTCTCTCTCGCCGAAACCTTGGATTTCTTTTAGTGTTTTGATCCAACTCGTTTTCAGTTTTATCTTTTCCTTTTCGTTTTCCTTTCCTCGTTTTATTTTCTTTTTCGAGTTCGGTGTTCTAATTGTTATTTGCTCTATATAGTTGCAACAAAATAAGCTAGAGAAAAGGGCGATTCTGGTTGTTCTTTTGTACATAATTGTTATCTGCTCTGACATACATATATATAATGTGTGTGTGTACGGCGTACCCCTGCACCCAAGTTCTTTGAAAATGGTCCGTACCCGTACCCACACCCGTACCCATGTGGCATAGCTCTCCACTCATGTTTCTCCCCTCCATAACCAATCCTCCCCACATTAGGATTAGTAGATGAAAAGGAAAGGCAGCCTGAAAAACCAGAAAACCAAATGGTACTCTCACCTAAACAACACCCACTATGCCCAACACTCCTTTACTTTGTAAAAGGTGGCCCATTCACTACCCTTTACAAAAGAAGATAGGTGGACACAGTGGGAGCCATATCAAGGACACCATTATATATATATATATATATATATATATATATATATATATATATATATATATAGATTGCCACAAATCTCAACACTATATGCAAAAAAATGTCATGTCAGAAACAAAAAAAACTAAGAAAAACAAAATAAATATAAAAATCAACACATTTTATCATGATATATCACGTGAATTCCTAACTTGTATTTTTGTATCTTTTATTCTGTTTTTGTTGTGTTATTTTCCATTTTACGTGTGTTGGGAATAATGATAATGTTAATTGGGTAGTTATTATAATTTTAGAAAAGTTCAAGAGTTGTGTTTAATGTTTTTCTAATGCCTTGTGTAGACTTTGATGCTATGTCACACGGGTGCGGATGCGATACGGGTGCGGATACGGGGATACGGGTGCGGGTACGGCAATTTTCAAAATTTTTGGATACACGGACACGGCTAAATTAAATATTTTAAAAAATGATAAAATTAAAAAAACATTAGATTAATAGTTCAATCTTACAAAAAAGTTTGATTTATCACAGTATTTGAAATGATTGTTGATGGAAATAATTAAATGTATCACAAAAAATTGATAAAATGAAAAAAAAACATTAAAATTTTAATTTTTTATTTTCTGCCGTGTCCTAGCCGCACCCGCACCCGCGTGTCCGAGTGTCGACACTTGGGCCTTTTAGCTGTGTCTGTGTGACATAGTTTGATGCAATTATTTGTGCTGGCCCTATTCTCCATTCAAAAGAATATATGGTTTAACCTAATGATGGTTTTTTCTTTTCCTAAAACCATTGCAACATAGTATCAGAGCCGGCCATGTCCTAGGGAGGTCTGACGCCTAAGTGGTTTTAATTTCTTCCTCTCATCTCTTTTCCTTGTTCTCTCCTCTTTCTCTCTTCTCTCTTCTCATTTCTGCCGTGAACCCTTCTGCTGTTGTGTGATCCAAGGTCTGATCGCCAATAGCAAAATAAATCCAGGCAATCAGATCTCGTCATCATTGAAGTCGTCGTTGTCGGAGATCAGTTTTCAGATGTGTGGATTGCAGTAGTCATTGAAAGCAACCTGCTGCTGTAAAGGTTGTTGAGGGTGGTAGAGATTAATGTCCATCCACCATGTGCTATGAAGCAGTGATCTCCCAAGTGGGTGACAACTGAGAAATCAACTCCTGTCATTGAAAAAGGAAACCGCTAAAGTTGACGTGGAGACAGAATTAATCTTTTTCTGCCAAGGTCGACTTCTCAAATCTGATGTGTCAGAATTCTCCAGATCTGTAAGTGCAACTACATTTACATTTGGTCAGCACCAGTCAGCTATTATTAAGTTGCTGATTATAAGCCTCTATTCATCGGGTATTTTTCTGTTTGGTGCCCTTATTGTTATTTGCTGCCGATCAAATGTTTCATCAAATGTGGGAATAATTTCTTATTCTCTTTGTGGAACCTTAGTACATCTTAAAGGAGCTTGTTCATGCTACACCTGCCTGTGTTCATGCCATCTGTTTATTGAGATTGTAGATTCTATTGTGTTCTTGGCCACACAAATTTATCCTTGTTTAGTAGTTAGTAAGCTAAGATCATGGGAGACTCCAAGGCTGAACCAAATTCTGATGGTCCTGCAGATTATAAGGCATTTGCCAATCTGTTCTCATATGGCTCCTCAAGCTGGATGATAATAAGTATGAACGATGGTTGAGGACTTTCATGAGATTGGGAACCAAAAACGCATATCTTGTTGGAACTAACTAGAAAAGACGATAGGTAAGTATGCTACTTTGGGTGGAAAACTGACACAGTCATGTTATGAATTATGAATAGTGTGCAGCCACACATAGCAGACGGTCTTGTGTTTTATTCCACAACTAAAGAGATGTGGGACAATCCGAAAGACACATATTCACAGGATAAAAATGTCAATCGTATCCTTCAAGTTGAGCAGGAGATTTTTAAGTTGCAACAAGGGGATTAAACCCGATCCCAATATTATGCTTCAGTTAAAGCTGCTCATGCAAAACTTAACTCTGTTCGCCCTCCACATTTAACCTAATCAAGAAAAAAATATGCTTGGTCAATTTCTTTCAGGGTTATTCACAGACTTCTCTGTTGCAAGGTTCACACTTCTAATCCTTACGGGTGAGCCAAGATCCCAATCTTGCATATGCATTAATATGTCTGGCAGACTTAAGAGGAAAATTTAGTTATTTACCTATTCTTTTTAAGTCTATTGTGTACAAGAAATGTTGAAAACAAGAATCCCACCCACCATAATCCTTCTCTCTCATGTTATTTGTCTGTTGCTGACCCAAAAAAATTCTTTTCCTCTTCCTTTTATGCAGCTACAGTGACAGCACCTCTTTTACAATGTTTTCATCTCCCATCGTTGTGGCAATCTCAGATTAAATATTACAAATTTAATTATATGAATTAACAGCTTTGAAATGTATTCAATAAATTTCCACGTACATGTTTAGTCGCACATTTGGAATTTACTTGATAATCTATCAAAGTTATGTGTAGAAGGCATGCAAAACTTGAGGTTAATTCTTATGCAAATTTTTTTTTGTAATTCCAGTGTCTACATCAGAATAACATACCACATGTATGTGTGAGATATGCACATGCATACACTCTCTTTTGTCTTATTTGTGATCAATATATTCATGTTGCATACACACATTTGCTTACTTCGAAATTTGGACCCTTGACATGCATTTTGGTCTTAAGAGGATAAGCTACAGTTTCATCTTAAGCAAGAAACCAGACCAAACAAAGCTAAATGAACTTGGGCCACTCCATACCTTGCAGAGATAATGCATAAGTGTCATTTTGTTGTTGCGGGCACGTGTATCAGTTAGTTTCAACAGACTGTCCAACCTGAAGCCAATTGCGGAACCTGCCAATTTTAGACCTTATTATGGACCTTCACCAATTTCAACAGACACCAATCAAATTCTCTAGCAGAGAAAAAAAGTCAGGAACATGGAAGCTCATAAATTTGGTAGTAGAAGTTACAACTTCAAGATGCTAGTTGATTAACATAAAGTACATGAAACATATCCGGCCATTGGTAACAAGCATTTTCCAGCTAATTTTACAATATATGGGAAGACGCAGATTCTGTAACTTCAAATAATCATCAGGTAGAAAGAGAAACACTAATAAACTTTCTGAAGAAAATAGAGAGAATATGAAAAAATAAGGCAGTTCCTCAACAGAAAGTTTGAAATTGTCCACAAAGACAACTATTTTAAATTGTTGGAAGATTCCAGAAAAAAACTTATGGACAAGGCTGGACTTGGAAGTTCAGCAATCAAAACACTTCTTACACAGACATAAAATACGAATATAGGTCCCACAACAATAAAAGCCCTGAATATTGTGTATGTCACTCTGTCCCCTCTCCTCGTCCACCTCCTCTTTGACCCTATTGAATAACATTTACTAAGGAAAGAGGAGAAAGAGGAGAGAGATAGAAAAAAGCCAGAGTTGTTAAGATTGTTGGTAGTCATGATTTAGAAGATATGAATTTTTAGAATATAAGCACTGAGAAATATGAGCACAACCATGTTACTATAATTCCTCATCAAGATAATCAGACAGCTCACAAATGCAAATACATAAAATAACTTCTTAAAAAGTGATTGGCAACTAATATTAGGTTCTCAAAAAGTAATTGGCAATTACTTTTTATTTGGCAGCCACGTAACTCTCTTTTTGAGTTGACAATCTTCATAACTCTCTAACTGGAATAGATCAGATGGTTGAAGTTTTGGTCGCATACAAAGTGCTCATGTTTCTAGGTGTTCATGTTTTAGAAGCCCATATTAAAAATGGTATTCAAGCTCTCATTTCGCAACCTTAGCCACAACTTATAAAGGTGAGTCCATGGAAGGCCATCACTAAGTACAAATAAGAAATAATAAATCATTATAAGAAACAATAAGGAAGTTCCTTCTTGCATGCTGACTTCTCTAAAGGTGCACATCATTGTATCTGAAAGAGGACTACCAGTAACATACTTGACCAAATGAGTGATTTTCTTGACTATTGCAAACCCGACGCTAGCCCCATGAACTTAAAGTCTGCAAAACCAATAGCCTATGCTTATTCGAATAGCCTCAACTAAACCTAAACCTCTGTCCTATAATAATTGAAATGATCCATATAAGCTTCTCCTCATAACTAAATTCAACAGGTTCCATAGTGGCATACTTGGGGCCATCAAAGAAATAGCATTCTTCTTCTATAAGTATCATTTTTCTCCTTCTTTGCTTCCTAGAAAACATTGGGAGTCAAAAAAATTAGTAATATCATCTGCGAAATTGACCAAAACAATAAAGAAGTCAAGAGAGCTATGTCACAGGGTCTCTTCATAAAAGAGGCAGCACCAGCATCGTGGCTCCGACATGCACCCCAACTGCACCCTCTTCTATTCATGTTCAAAATTTTCTCCGTTCTTTTTTTTCGTCCCCCTCTCCCTCTCTTTCTTTATTTGCAGTAATAAAAGTAAAAAGAAAAAAAGGACAGATTAAGCTAAGAAACAACCATATAATTATATACGTTGAAGCATGTAAAGATGGGTCCTGGGACCGGGTCTGGGTCCAGACCCGATCCAGCTTGTAGCCCTTGTTGGGCCTTACTTAAAGACTTGTAACCCTAATTTTGGGTGGTACTGAAGTTCTAAGAGAGAGAGAGTCTGGCGGCTAGTGGGCACCAGACCTCCTCACCTGTGGTTTTTTCCCTCTCGTTGAGGGTTTTCCAAGTTACATCCGTGTTCGATCTTTATTTCTCGTGTTTCTACTGTTTCTACATGGTATCAGAGCCCGTGACTAGTTTGTGAACTTTTTTGTCGGTCATGAAGTTTCGGCCCTGACCTTTCCATCGCTCGACTCCCTTCGTCGACTAGATCCCGCGACTGCCCTTGGTCCGCCGCCGCCGCCACTGCCAACTCTGTAGCAGCCATTTTCTTGTCGTTTGCCCCTCTTTGCCACCGCGAGTTCCGGTGAAGGCCCGACACCTATTGATCTGTTGCCTACCATCGCTAGCCATTGGACGGTCGTTGCTAGTTGTGCTTGAGGTTCCCAACGGGCGTGGAGTTCTCTATTGGCATCGCCCGACGCTTCCCTTGGCCTTGCCGTGGAGTTCCGGTGTTCGTGAGATTCTGGTTGTTGTCACTTGTTCCGCCCAACACTGCTGCCTTCATCTGCCGTCGGGTCTATTAAGGGCATATTTTTAGGATATTCTCCCACTCAAAAAGGGTACAAGTGTCGGGACCCTTCCACTGGTCGTGCCTATGTTACCAAAGATGTCACTTTCCTTGAACATGCTTCCTATTCTGGTGAGAATTTTCTTCAGGAGGAGAAGTCTATGTCAAGGGAAGAGTATTCTCGGAGTCAAGATATTCAGTTCACAGATTTCATGGACTATAAGCAGGAGGAGAGTCAATCGGTTGATGAAAGGGGTTCTACTGGGACTGAGGAGGAACGTAGTCACCTTTTTGGGCAAGTTTACTCTAGGCGAAGAGTCTGTACAGATGAGGTGACAGGTACAGATGAGGTGACAGGTGGTGAAAATTCTACTCCCAATCCAGTTAGTCCTCCCCTGGATGATCCAAGTCGTGCTCGGGAGAAACAAATTGAAGAAGACATTCATACTGTTGCTGCAAATGAAGAGCTTGCCATCGCCCAGCGAAAGGGTGTCAGGTCATGTACTCAACATCCTATTAGTAACTTTGTTTCATATTCTAGACTGAGCAAAGACTACAAATGTTTTGTATCTTCTCTTTCTTTGGCTGTGATTTCTAGGAATGTTGCTGAGGCTCAGAGTGATCCCAAGTGGACTGATACGATGCAAGAAGAAATGGAAGCCCTAAGAAGAAACATGACATGGGAAGTTGTAAAGATCCCTTAGGCAGCTCACTTGGTTGGATCCAAGTAGGTCTACACCATCAAATACAAACCAGATGGAAGTGTTGAAAGGTGCAAAGCTCGTCTTGTGGCCAAGGGGTTTAGTCAAAAATATGGGATTGATTACTTAGAGACCTTTGCTCCAGTTGCGAAAATGAAGACAGTTAGAGTTGTTGTTTCCCTAGTTGTGATGAAGGAGTGGAGGATGTACCAACTGGATGTTAAGAATGCATTTCTCAATGGCGATCTTGAAGAGGAGGTGTATATGCATATGCCCTCGAAATATGAAGAACCAGAAAAATGTCGTAAAATGAAAAAGGCTTTATATGACCTCAAGCAATCGTCCAGAGCATGGTTCGAACGACTCAGACGAGTAATGCAACATTATGGCTACAATCAAGGGAATGGAGACCACACTTTGTTTATGAAGAGGAAAGAAGGGTAAGTCACTCTATTACTTGTTTATGTGGATGACATGATTGTTACAGGTGATGATGAGGATGAGATCACAAAGCTAAAAGTGTTACAACTTACTCGCTACCAAATTTGATCTCAAGGATCTTGGTAAACTGAGGTACTTTCTTGGTATTGAGATTGCTAGGTCCAGTACCGGCCTTGTGTTAAATCAACGGAAATACACACTAGATTTATTGGAGGAGACCAGTAAGCTGGGGTGTAGACCAGCTCATACTCCTCTTGATGCTGGGCACAAGTTGAGCCTTAAAGATGGGGAGCTGCTCTGTGAAGAAGCCAAAGGAAGATATCAACATCTTGTTGGGAAGTTGATTTCTCTTACCCTCACTAGATCAGATATCACTTTTGCTGTGAATGTACCGAGTCAATTCATGCATGCCCCTACTGATGCACACTTCAAGGTTGTGGACAGAATAGTGTACTATTTGAAGAGGAATCCTGGCAAGGGGCTCTTATATGTGAAACAAGAGCCTGTTGAGATCGAAGGGCATTCTGATGCTGACTGGGCAGGTTGTGTTAATACTAGAAGGTCTACCTCAGGGTACTGTGTCTACTTGGGAGGAAACCTTGTTATCTAGAGAATCAAGAGGCAAGATGTGTGTTCTCGATCTAGTGCAGAGGCTGAGTATAGAGCTATTGCTATGGGAGTGTTAGAGTTACTATGGCTGAAAATATTGCTGACTGATATTGGGATAAAGATTGGAGGACCTATGAAGATGTACTGTGACAACAAGTCTGCAATTAACCCTGTCCTAAATGACAGAATAAAACATGTTGAGATTGATCGCCACTTTATCCGTGAGAGGATTGATGCTAAAGAGTTAATCTTACCTTACATGAAGTCTGAAGACCAAACTGCTGATGTTCTGACTAAAGCTCTATCTTCAACTTCTTTTGATAGAAATGTATCCAAGTTGGGCATGTTTGATATGTATGCCCAACTTGAGGGGGAGCATGTAAAGATGGGACCGGGTTTGGGTCCAGACCTAATCCAGCTTGTAGCCCTTGTTGGGCCTTGCTTAAAGACTTGTAACCCTAATTTTGGGTGTTAATGAAGTTCTAAGAGAGAGAGAGTCTGGCGGCTAGTGGGCACCAGACCTTCTCACCCGTGGTTTTTTCCCTCTCGTTGAGGGTTTTCCACGTTACATCCGTGTTCGATCTTTATTTCTCGTGTTTCTACTGTTTCTACAATATATATTATAAATACATATATTTATATATATAATAAATACATGTAAATATACTTTTGCCGCACCCCCACACCCAAGATTTTTGGGATGAGCCAGACTATTGATCACTACTTTGTAGAACATGCATATGGTAAATGAGTTTGAGCATGAGTGCCTAATTCATGTAGCAATTTTGTGTCTTCTAAATAGAAAAAGTTTTGCCATGAAAGCATGCAGACAAACTTCTACCATGCAGCAAGGAATAGATTTACAAATAATCACATGTTATGAATTGGCAGAAGCATACATAAGTTTCTGCAGGACACAACCCACAGAACCAAATGTAACATTATGCTTCAACAAAATTCTTGTACTGCCAAAGCACCATTTTTTCCTATCACAACATTTTGCACATACATCAACCTTGCACGCTAACTGTAGGATGTTCACTTAGAAATTTAGTTCAGGCACCATTGAAATTCTTAGACAAGCCAATAAATAATGTTTTGCAATTTATGCTTCTGCTAAATGCTAATACACATCATTTACGACCTAAACTGAGCTTTATATATATATATAATATATATATATATATATATATATATATATATATATATATATATATATTTGTTTCTTACATATCCAAACACTAATACTTTTCGTTTAATAACATGTTGTGCATCACTTGTTTTTATCTAAATAAGAAAGAGTAATCCTAAAACTTGATTCATAAAGCCACACAGGGTAACTACTAACTACCTATTGTGTCTTAGCACATTCAATTTCAAGGACTCCTTATTTTCTTTCTCAGTGATCATCAGGTGGCCATTTCAGTTCCAGGTTGCTGCTTTTCATCTGGGTAAGGTTTTCTAGCATTTAGCCATTGACTGCTTCTCATATTATCTACGTTGTCAAGGCCTGGTGCCTGGAGCATAGGCACGCCTAGGCAAAAAAGGGGACTGATTTTTATAATTATTTTTTTAGTTATGTTAACTATTACATAATAAAATTATGTACTTACTGACTGAACTGTAAACTTCTATTCCAGATGTGCCTATCACCACTAACATAGACGTGTAGTTCAAAAAAATAAAACATGAAAAATTATTATGTTCTGTTCTAATTGAATGTTACACTTTGTAAGTAAAGCCAAAACGTAAAACATGAAAAACTGTTATGCACTTGTTTATATGACAGACTAACAAATACATTTCCAGCTTGTTTAAATCATTGTCACAAAAGACGTGGACGGGTATAATACGGCGAGGAAAAAAACGGGTATAATACGGCGAAGAAAAAAATCTCGGGAATAAAACGGGAAAAAGACGGCAAATTTTTTTAAAAAAAATAAATAAATCCTAACAATTATATAAAAATAAAATAAATGAGAAATTAAAAAAACATTAGAAAATGGCTAGATAAGCAACAAATAATTTTAGGTACACCTTTGAAATAATTTGCCAACTTAAGAATTTAAAGAAATAAAGTTAATAAACTCTTCCCCTCAATGTGAACAACAAATTCCAAGGGGAAAAAATAACAAAGCTGAGGGGGGAAAGGGAAAAATAAGAAAACTGAGGGGGGAAAGGGAAACATAGAAAGGGAACAGGAGAGATTTTCTCGGGAGAAGAAGGAGAGGATGGCGGGAGAAGTTAACACCATTTTTCTTTTAAAAGACGTTTTTGCAACCAAAAGGAGCGTTTAAGTTAAAAAAAACCAATTCTTTTACAAATATTACACGTATGCCATCTTCAAAAAGACTTTTTTGGCATTAAAAGGAGCGTCCAAGTTAAAAAAAAACCAATTCTTTTACAAATATTACACGCATGCCATTTTTTTAAAAAACTCAGTCTTTAAAAAAGCGTGGAAGACGCTATAAAACGCGTTTTATACGCGTCTTTTATTTTTTACCGTTTTTTAAAAAAAAAGCGTTATATTCCCGTTTTATACGGGAATGTCGTTTTTAACGTTTAATACGCGTTATTTTTAAAATAACGCCGTTTAATGTGACAGTATAAATATTACTTTAAATACTAGAAAACTGTTTTGTTCTGTTCTAGTCAATGCCTTAGTTTGATATACAAAAGAAGAAACGTCATTCTTGTTTACATACTGGACACAATGCTTGCATTTGTTTGGATCAGATCCTATCAGAATCCAATGCCAGATACATACCTAAAACATTCTGATTCTAAAACAACAGTTTCTCTAGATAAAGTACTGCAATAGAAAAACTAAATATGAATTCTGTTGTAAATAACTGTATATCCTGTTATGAATTGAAATCAATTTTATGTAGTACCTTGTACACTATTTCATCTCCATCATTTCAAACAAAAATTGTATCAAATCAGTAAATATATATACATTACAACAGATTGTATATATAACATATAACATACATTATAACAGCTTATAAAAATCAGTACATACCTTCCCATGGACTAAGCGTGCTGGTGCCTAGTCCAACGTAGGTGCACCTAGGTGCCAGCGCCACACCCATCCTATGTGATGGACTTAGGCAATGGGTGTGGACTGACGCTTAGTCCACACCTAGGCGTGGCCTAGGCGACGCCTTAACAACATAGCATATTACATATATGATTCAGTTCTCCTTCAAAAAGAGAAAAAAGAGATGAAAGTGATACCAAAATTCACCTCTTGCAGTTCCTTGATTCAATGCATTTCCTAAGGATAGGATTGTCTGCATAATCATCTTCAATTTAATAGAATTCTTTATCTGATAAACACAGAGCACCCATACAGGAGTCATCATGTGTTAGACTTGCTTGTAAAATTATTCCTAGCAATACACTTATACGTAGGAGGGGACATGAGCTAACCTCTTCAGCAGCAGAATTTACAATGTTCAAGTTCTTCCTCAAATCTGAGACCTGCAAAATAAAGCCAAAAATAATGATAACCCTCGAACTCAAAAGACTGTACTTGGGCTCCACTGGCACTTGACATACTGATATAGTTGACATTGCATTAACAATGCTATGCTACAAAAAATGAATCATCATTATGTTATGAGATCAACTAACCTGGGAATAAAACTGGATTTTAAAAGAAAATACTCTTAGCTTGGATTCCACTCGAGGCACTTTCATTAACTCCAAGAAAAACTGTTCATAACAATCACAATGAACAAATTGAATGATGAGAATCCAATAACATAGGTCTTCTTCCTTAAAGTGCTCAGTAATTGAAATGTACAATGACACACCACACAATCACCAAAAACTCACTACCAGGTCAAAGAAAACATAAAATTCCTGCTTAAAATCATGAACCAAGAGCCATAAGGTTCAAACCTTGTCGAACAACAAACTGAAAGCAGTAAAAGAATAAAGAAACTACTGGACCTGCTCACATTTCCCTAAACTCTCTGCATTTCCACCATAGCCCTGCAGATGAGACAAAATTAAGTTAGTGAAGGGTAGAAATAAGCTAGATAAATAGGGTCAATTGATGTACTAAGAGACATTAATAACTATCCCTATATGAAATTTCAGAAGAGTTCATCCAAAGAAAATTTAGTTGGTTCAACCTTGAGCAGTTCCATTTCCTCTTTGGTGGGACAGAACTTTATAAGATTGTCCACCTGATCAACATCCAATATCGAGTCATCTAAGGCGAGCACTGCACTCTGCAGTTATGACATAATAATAATTAAATCTTGAACACATTCACTGATAAAAATTCTCAAGCTTAGACAAGGAGACCAAACTTGGAAATTCAATCCATTTAGCCATGTAAAGCAGCAGCTATTGTATGAGCACACTGTAAAGGAGAGAGAAATCAAAAGCACATGGATGCCCCCACCATGAACAGAAAAATGTGAAGAATGCAGCTATATGAGAAACTGTCATAAACTCAAGGCTTTGTAATCAGGACCCATGTCAGTTTGTAATTAAAAGAAAAAAACAAACTTCAACGACTGGCTTGGAAATCATCCCAAGAATTATGATTTCCTCCAATCTGTGATGTTCCAATGCCTATTCTTATCAAGCACCAAGAAGTAGACTATGTAGCTACAGAAGAAAAGATTACAAAACAACCACAGACTGGGTATTTTTCCAAGTTGAGTAGGATAGAAACCCAAAATTCTTAGTTGTAAGTTCCCAGAACTTATTCTTGAGACACGACATTGCTTTATAGAAAACAAGCCAGTTAATGGATGCCCCAACGATAATTTTGTGTGACAATTGTGCTAAATATAATTCAATATTTTCAGAAATCCTTCCATGAATTTTTTTTTGTAATCTTATTTTCTAGTGCTAAAGGCATAATTGGGGATCATACTCCAGAACACCAATTAATTGACCTCGACATTCTATCAACAGGCTATACATCCTTTTTGCTACCCATTTCCACAAGATCATCTATTACATAATAGAATTTTTGTTGAACTACTAACTTCCTGAGGACATGAGAATCAAATTAGAAACTATGACTCCATAACTCATAACAATTGGAAGATCATATCCATTGGAATCTGAAAATAGCTGAAAATTCATTCCTGTCACTGGTATATACAGAATTACTTTCTTATATAATATATACTGCCCAGGGCAAAGCATGCTAGGACATCTTCTTAACCATCTATTCATTTATTTCATGTACTTGCCCATGGTTAACTATATAACATGTTTTGTCCAACTGGTGTGCAAAAAATCAACGAGATGGCTCCAAAGTTGAAAACTTTTCCCAGCCTTATTGAATAATCTCCTTCAGTGTAGGACTAAAGTTGTCCTCTGTATTAAAAAAAAAAAAAAAAATTATGAAGGGTCCGATTGAAACCCTTACTCCTCCATATGCATCTGTGTGCCCTTTTGCTCCTACAGCCATCTTCGACAACTGCAAGTTTGCCTTCAGCAACATCCTCTATAGCGAGCTCATTGACGTCTTCATGCAACCGTCCATCTCCCATCTAACAAGCTCCCATTTTCCACCCATTCTACACAGCACCCAGTCTCTCATTTTTCTTCAGTCAAGCACGATACCCACTCTCTCTCACCCTCACAGTTTGGGGAGAACACCTTCTCATCCTTAAAAAAAAAACAACCAGGGAGACATCCATGCCTTTAAAAATTTAGAGAACGAAGAGACCCTGCATTCCTTTTAAAAAAAAAACCCTTGATCTTATTTAATTTAAAATTTTAGACTAAACTAGCCTAATGCACAATTTTATTTACAGTAGCAATAACAATTAAAATGTAAATGTAGACAAAATAAGTCTACTAGACAGTTAATTAATTATATAACAAATTTTATATATAAATCCACACCCACATCTGCACCAGCAACTGTGTATAGGCCATGACAGACCATATTTGAAGGTCCAACCAGGTGCAATGACAATCAACAACTCTCTCTCTTTCTCTCTCTCTCTATCTCTCTCGCTGCCTTTTTTTCCATTTTGTTTTTTGAGTCTCTAATGCCCTCCTATCTTTTGCTTTCTGCCAATTTTGTGCCTCTATCGCCCTTCATGTTTGTGGTGTCACATTGTGCTGCTTTTGTTTGGTTTAAATTGCGTAAAGAGCCTTGCATTTCCAGCAAGAGTATCTCACCCCGCATATGCAAGGTATATATTAGATGTTCTTTTTGCTGCCTTCCTGCTGTTTTGCTAGAATATTACTGTTTTGCTGTTGCTTTTTGTTTCCTGCTATTTTGCTGCTGTCTGCCAGAATGTAGCTTGGCATGTTGTTTTGCTGTCTTCATGCTGCCTGACAGCATATGTCCTAAAACTTAATGCTTGCTTAAGTTAACTTATAGTTTTGAACTAGGAGGCTGATACTTGATACTTAAATTTTACAAGTTCATATTGAAAATTATGAACTGATGTTAGAATATGCACATGGACAGTAGCTTAAATGTTTGATTTCTTGTTATTAAATGAAGAAATCTAGCTTAGTTAAGACTATACTTGATGTGCTGAGCTTATTTCTCAGGTTAATCATTATTTTATAGCTAGTTTCAAAAATGACAGGTCACAAGTTGACAATGGAAGAGCCCTGCCCCAAATCACCAGGTTTAAAACACTCATGGAGACAAATCTCAACCATCCAACCATACAACTAGATATGTGGTCAGTGGTAACAAAGGCTGCCAAAAATCAGAAAAAAAAAAAAAAAAAATTGCCAACTCACAAAGACCGGTTGTTAACATTAATTTGTTCAAAAGTTAATTTACTCATGTGAGGTTAGTATACACTATACACAAGTGGCATATTGGCCTAGGATCTATACTGGCTTCAGCTTATATATCTCAAGGAGACAAAATCATGAGCTATTCATGTTTTTCTTATAACTCTAGGGAACATCTCAGCAATGAAAAATTTTCACAAAACAAAAGAACAGAAAAATGCTCCTATTAAGGAAACAAATGAAAATACTATCATAATATTTTATCATGATATTATCACGGAACATTTGCATTTCATGTATCCTGAATATCTTGTGAAAATTTACCTTTTATATTATTTTCTTAATATCTCACAATAAAATTGCGAGGCATTCAAAATCTTACTAAAAAATCCATGACCATGATATACAGCTAATCGAGCCTGTAGTCAAAATTTACAACCAAAGTCCTAAATCCTCACTCGTGCTCTGGTTCATCTGAGTGTGGAGGAAGAGAGCCGTCACCATATCCTCAACAATTCCCATCCACACGTATTTGGTACTTGATAAGTTGGTAGTATGGGGCATTTGTTAGATGAATTCAGGGATAAATTTCATGCATTTTCAGAAAATGCTCCATCATCATTTTAAGTCTGCTGGAGTTCTCAAGCCATATTTTGAATATTTTTTAATTTTTTACCAGACTGGATGCTTTGCCTGGTCTTCTCCTTTCATGTAATTTTTTACTACAAGTGGCTGAAAGGTTGATGTTTTATTATTTAAAACTATATTTATTGCTTTGAACATTTTTTTGGGCAACTACAAGCTAGCAAAGGCAGACATTTAACCTGTAATTTTTTTGTATTTATGTTGCAGCATGCAGTTTTTGAAAGTTTCATACAAAAGTATACTTGAGAAGAGACCAGCATGGATGAGAATGAGACCTAGAAATAAACCTAGGAAGATACATGGAACAGAATACACATTATCCTCAATTATGGCAAAAGATGATTAAAGGAGAATAGCTTGGAGTTTATCTTCATAAGGCTGAACAAAACCTGAAAAGAAGAAAAGGGATACAAAATGTGGGTTTGACAATTAATTGTTGGAGACCTAGTCAGGGTGGTGCTATCTGTCTTGTTGAATTTGAGGAAGCTAAGGATGATTAGAGCACTTGGCACAGTATATCAATAAAAAAACCAAGCAAAGGAAATACCAGCTGATCCAAAAGCTTTAAGGACTTAGAGCTGATCCAAAAGCTTCAAGGACTTAAAGAGAAGCGTAATTCTGTGAAAGGATTTTTATGCAGGAAAATAACAAGTCCGTCATGGCCTTGATCGGTTGGACACATGCATTACAGATACATAGTGTAAAACATACTTGGTATTGCTTTTTAGTCTTATCATATGTATTCAGGTTAAGGAGTTTCAGGGCTCAATCTTGGAGGAAAAAGCCTCCATTTTTGTTCAAGACAATCTATATAACCTACACATTGAAACAGAACCACAAATGCACGTAGGCTAGATAAGAAAGATGTCCAAGGGAAGGTGAAAAAACATCCAAATGACAAAAACAGAAAAACTGAGAACTGCCAATATCAATATGATCCTCAATTAACAGAAAGCACTTGAAGAATAATAAATGCTTCGTTGGGCTTCACAGGAAACACTAGAAGTACAGCTTCTCATGCACATTTATACAATCCAAAATATTAGCAATCTGAAGCTGCCAACGGGAGAGCAATCTAACAACCTATGTTACATGTATGCTGCAAATAGGCCGCCTCACCTGAATTAGGTGAGCAGGGGGTGGTGCACATCGGGTGGTGCTGTTAATAGTTGATCATTTTATATTTTATGCTCAAATGCAAATGCATATGTTTTTCTTATTTCATTTATACAAGAAAGCTTATTTTCTTTATATATATATACTAAAAAATAATCCACTTCTGATAACCACGCCGCAGCTAGGCAGTGTGTGGATTGCCCAGATCTGAGTAAGCAATCCTTGCTAGGAAGACTAACATTAGCAGTCGTTAGGCCTCCCAATAGCTCACGTAAGGCCCGTTGGATGCATAGAACAGGCAAGAAGTAATGGTATTAACGGACCGAACGCGTTCGAGTTATTGGCTCGTCCGACCCGGCAGCAAAGATGGAGAAGAAAAAGGATACTAGAACAACAGTCAAGAACCATCCAATATAACGAGCAAGAGAAAAACATTCTATCTTTTTCCATAGATGGCAAGGATACCCCTCTCTCAAATCTTAGTCGGCTTTTTATGCACCTTCCACTAGCTACCTTCCAAACGCTCGCTCTTGACACCTTTACTATATATATATATAATACAAATAACGTTTCGTAGTTTTAAACGGCAAGGTTTTTCTCGGATATAATAAAGCAAGCTTGGAAAAAAGGGAAAATACCGTAAAATTTTAAAACTAAAAATGGGGGAAAAATAAAATAAGTGAAAAACAAATAACACAAACATCAAAAGATAAGTAGGTTTGCATAAAAATAGAAAATAAAAAAAAATGTTTGGCATTTAAAAGATAAAAAAAAAGTGAAAAAAGGAAAAAAATGTGTTAAAAAAGTGTTTTTCGTTTTTAACATTTTTTTTTCAAAAGAACGCATTTTTTTTAGTTTTAAATGCCCATTAAATTTATCATGTTTTTTTTTCGAAAAAACGCGCTTTCTGTGACTATGGTACTTTATATATATATATATATATATATATATATATATATATATATATATATATATATATATAGGAGAGAGAGAGGGAGAGAGAAAGAGAGAGAGAGAGAGAGAGAAATTGAAATCAGCCAGCTTCCTCTGTGGCTGTATGTTTTTTTAATCTTGTGTTACTAAAAAATGTCTATATATAAGCTTCAAATGTTATCACTAGCGTATCGTATCACGTGTTGGTCGGGCAGACCTATACGCCATATCGTAACATATCATAAATGTATCGTAACATATCGTAAAATTAATTTTTTTAATTTGTAAAAAATATTAAAAATTTATAAAAAATACAAAAAATCAGAAAAATTCTAAAAAAATCCGAAAAAACAAGCAAAAATCAGAAAAAATCAAGAAAAATGTATTTAAAGAAACATTCATCATTCATATATATGAAGTATGAACTATGAAGTATGAATATGAACAACACATTCCAAAATAGGAAATCAGACATTCAAAAATCAAAATAACATACTTAGCAGCCGAAGAGTATTCGATTACATCACAATTCATAAGTTCAGAAGTCAAAACATATAGACATAGTTATCATCTTTAATGATTCAACAAAAAACCCTCTTTCTCCAAGCTTCCCGTCGTGCCCTCTACGAGAAAGAAAGCTATCTCACGGGCAAAACTTGATGCAAATGAGGAAAATCTCTCCCTCTCACGTCTCTTGAAGTGTTTCGAAACAAGAAAAGAGAGAGAGAGAAGAGCGTATATACAAGAAGACGCAAAAAAAGAGGACGTCGGGGCCCCTTTTTTAAAAATTAAAAATTTCCCCGTATCGTACGATACGGGCGATATGCCTATGATACACGGCCGTATCATGTATCGTAGGCATATCGCATAGGTCTTTAAGACCTATACAATACGTAT
This sequence comes from Nymphaea thermarum, assembly GCA_011799765.1. Classification (NCBI taxonomy): domain Eukaryota; kingdom Viridiplantae; phylum Streptophyta; class Magnoliopsida; order Nymphaeales; family Nymphaeaceae; genus Nymphaea; species Nymphaea thermarum. The sequence continues at coordinate 38,644 of JAANDH010001370.1, read as the reverse complement.
CATACGATACACATCAGTATCGTACGATACAGTTAACATTGCTTCAAACAGAGATTTACCAAAAATTTGGAGTTCCGAAAGGCAACAAAAAATTTTGAGTCCTAAGGCTTCCTAGAAACTGTATTTTTGTAAAATCTGACATTGAGGTTAAGCTAAAAGAAAAAAGGTTTGAAATTAAACTAAGAGAACCACAACAAACGAAACTATACTTAGAACTTTGAAAAATGGAATAATACCAAAGATAATTATCAGTTAATAGCTAAAGCTAGCAAATGAACAGGTGTTGATGTATTGGATGGTGCAGAATATTACCATCAAATCAGACAATGGCATTTTAACCTTCGTAAGCATGATTTCGCAATTGTTAGCTCGTCTCAAATCTATCTGCACACCAAGCACAATACATATGCAATAGAAAATGTTATTTCATAAGCACATCGTCATTCTCAAAATAGCTATGGCGACTTGTTAAGGACATAATGGTTCCTATTAGTTACACTTTCAAAAAAATTATACAGCTGATGAAGCAGCAAAAGAAAGTATATCAAGTGGGCTATTATCAAACTCCTTAGGAAAGAATGGAGTGTATCCAGCCTGGAAAAATGCCACAGAATTTGTGATGAATGTGAAATGCCAAACATTTGATTCACAACACTACCAACTGTCTTCTCCAAATTTCTTAGTTCTAAAGCAAAAAAACTTGACCATGACTCAAGTGCTTCAATATGATGATCATCAGGTCCTGGAGATCTTATTTGTTAAAAAGAACTATACAAATTTTCATAAGGTAGAAATAATATTTGCAGGAAAACCTAAAATTTGTTATTCCCACCTTTAGAGCAACTGTAGATTAGAAAATGTGGTTGCCTCATTGGATAAGGTTGCTAATACTTTGATAATTTTAACTAGAATAAAGAATTCTCATATTTGATATTTGGATTCAAGATATGTCTGTGTGACCTTAAAACTTTCAGCATGGTTTCAGAATATCAAAGAAATTGTGTCATAGGATCTTTGCATTGAGTATGGCAGGATGGGTTTCTCAAGTCGGAGACAAGCTGTGGTTAGATGATTATCAATTTAGGAATCAGCATAACATTGACATGGGGGAAACACCAAATACGAATCACCTACCACTATATGTTGAGCTCATCAAATATTCTGAAAACAATGTGCATACTCTTAAAGCCCTAAACATGACTTCACAAGTTACGAGAATCTGACTACATTAACAAAAAATGGTCTTCAAAAAGCTAGGTCAAATCAATGACCACCATCTAACTTGAAACAAAATGCTAAATACCTTATTCCTAAAATTTGCAACTAGAAAAACATAGACCAAAATCAAGCATTTATATAAACAAATATAAAACTAAATTGGTCCATCATTGATCCTAACGATGTCTTGAACTAAAGGCTCCAAACTGCTGTATACATGATAGAGCTTATAACATCTAAACCAGGAAATCATAATACAGGGAGTTTTCTGCTAAAGTTGAATTCCTAAATACAAGTCCATTTTTCAGTTTCACTGAGTTATTCATGAATGCCCAAAAAAGTCAAAATGCCAAGACTGGAGAATACACATAGAAGGTTCATCATATCCAGTGAACTTTTTTCTTCATCTCACCCTGTTGGGCAATCAAGTGAACTTAAAAAGCATAAACAAAATGGAAGGAAAATATAGCACTTAGTAGAAGGATATATGAATACCAAATGGATCTTATCAGGTTTATGACCAACAGAATGTCGGCGTCTTGCTTTTTCTCCCCCACTGCCTTGTTCAGAGGCAGGAGCTGCAACTGAGAAAAGACTCTCAAGCTCTGACATGTCAAACTCTGGGGGCCTAACAATGAAAATTAGGTTGGCACGAAAAGGCTTTAAGTCAGTTACCAATGCCATAAAAATTTTGACCGAATTCAATTTAACAATTTCTATATGAACATGGATAAGCAAGAAAAATAAATATTATGGACATAAAGAGAAGTGATACTTGATAGCCTCATCTTGCTTCTGAGATTCTGCCCACAAGCTTCCCTGCATCGCTCTTGTCACTTTAACCCAATGCAATGGTTTTAATGAAGTTTTCTTTGACGTCTGTGTAGGACGAAGCATAGGGCTGGGGGCCCGCGCGACTCCACGTCCTTTTGCTCCTGACATTGAACTACTGGGTGCTCCCATCTGTGGTGAAGCTCCTAAACCATTCTTTGTAACTTTAGAATATAATTGGGATTTGAAAATGTACTTTGATTATGATTATCATTAAATGAGGGAGAGGAAAAATCTGAACCTTGTTGCTTTGAAGAAGCAGATGCAGAACGGGGTGGAGGAGGAGGTGGCGGTGCTGCTCCTGTTGAACTGGCCTTAGAAGTAAGTGGTGGTGGTGGTGGAGGTGGAGGATTAGCCACCACACTTGTTGCACTGGAAGCCTTAGAAGTCAATGGAGGTGGTGGTGGTGGAGGGGGTGGATCACTGGTCATTGTCACCACTCTTGTTGCACTGGATGCCTTAGAAGTTAATGGAGGTGGTGGAGGAGGAGGGGGAGGACTAGTGGGTATTGCCATGACTCTTGTCGTACTGAAAGTTTTGGAAGTTAATGGAGGTGGTGGCGGCGGAGGTGGGGCATTAGCTGCTAACACAGACATCTTTGTCACTGGAGGAGGAGGTGGAGGGGGTATCTTGGAGACCTTTTCTGTTGGCTTCAGTGGAAAAGGTGGTGGTGGAGGTGGCACAGGTGTACAAGTTTTAGTAACAAATGGGGAAGGGGTTGATGGAGAATAAGTTGCATCCAAGACAGCTTGTGTATGTTGACGTTCCAAAGGAGATTGTGAGGAAGGTAAAGAAGGTATTGAACCATAATCAGTCACAGATGGCAATAGAGAAACAGAAGATGGTGCCTGAGATATGGACAAGGCAGCTGTTACTCCAGAAGAACCAGAAATAGTTAAGTTAGGGGCTACTGAAGCATAGGGGGGAGGAGGTGGTGGTGGTGGTGGCGGTGGTTGTGATCCAGCCATTGATGTTGGTGTGGATTGCAATGATGGTACTATTCCTGATCCAGATGCTTTAGATGAATAGAGACTGACTGGTGGAGAAGATGGGGATAGTGCAGACTGGTGCATGTATGACAAGTCTGCGTCTGTCCCAGGCTTTTTTTGAGAATAATCCTGGAAAGTATCATATGCAATTTGAACCACATTTTTCCCTCGTTAGTTCTTGCATAGTAGCATGACTAGTTTGAAGATGAATAGATTTTCTACAGATGAACTCACCCTGTCACCATCTAGACTTGCAGAAAGCACTGAAGTCTTCAAAGAAGCAGAAGAAACTTGTGTATTCTTGTCTGCAGTGACTTGTGTATTCTTGTCTGCAGTGTGTTCCTCTAGAGGACCTGAAATACCAAGCATGAAAATAGTATCATGAGGTAGGCAAAGGTGAATCATCCAGAGAATTACAATGAAGCTAGAGCAGACGGGTAATGGTGGTGTACTCTGAGACAAGTTCTTTGACCGAGATCTAGATGTTGATAAATTACACGATTGTTCCATGTCAGACTTGGTTATGCTCGGAGCAGCTTCATATTTTTTAGGTGTCTCTTCTAATGGATGAAATGTTTGCTCTTGATGTACATCAGGCTTTAACTTCTTCACCCCATCCTGAGTTTCTAAATTGTTTTTAGCAACACTCTTGTCCAACTTCTGTTGGAAAACATTGGATGGTTTTGTCTGGCTAGGCATACAAACTACAGCATCACCTTTCTCATCTAGCCAATCCACACTGTTGAAGATCTCTTGGGCATTATCAAAAGCTTCCATTGGAAGGCCCTCTTTCTCTTCCACCCCCGTAGCATCAACAGTGCTAAAGGTTGAACCAGTATCCATGTCAGACAGGAGAATCTGTCCAACAAAAAAAACAAAACCAGGTTAAATATCAAAGCATGCCATGTTCTACAACTTCAGAAGAACAAACTTCAGAAGCTAAGATGGTACAGCCAGGATAATTGATCAAACTGACCTCTGCTCTGAAGTCCTTAGGAAACCGGTCCTTAGCATCCCATAGTATATCAATTTCATCACGGTTGAGCATCAAAATATTTGACCTGATAAAAGATGTGTTGAACATGACCCTGAACATCATCTCTTCACGTTGCATATCCTCATCCAAGTTAATACATTCTAGGACAACATCACCTTGAACATGGCAGCGGATATCAACCTTAACTAGTTCACAGTCTTCCTGCAAAACAAAAATCATCAGAGACAACATAGATTTGTGTTGAACTTCTTCTTGTTCAGCTGATCACTGCAAGCTGATTCTTATATTCATAAACCAGCTCCATTAGTTTACTTTATTTTCAATATCAGATCCACTTGAAACTAAGGTGATAGATGGCCAAAAGTGTTGACCAATGTTGTTAAAGTTGGTTTTGCAAATTGAACTTCTTTTCAAAAAGATTCAGGAAATCAGATGAATCAAATCAAGTTGGAACCATTTTTGAATATGTAACCAGCTAGTTTTCATATTTATAATTAAAAATCAAAAGAAAAAAGGGAACTAAAAAAAAGTTCTTAAATTATTTTAAAACATTAAAAATAGAAAAATATGACAACCAATCGAGAGATACATAAAAACGATTTTCTACCAATTCTATCTGAACAGGCTGACTCTGCTGAATCTTAGCACTCTGGTCTTCGCATGGCAAATAGACTTGATCGCCAAAACCAAAAGAGCAGGGACAGACAAGCAAACCATAACAAACCAAAAAAGTAAAAGTAGACACTACCTGACGATACAGCCGAAGGTTTTTTATTTTCTTTGACACTGAGAACAAAACTTTGGTACTTCGATTTGTAGAGCTAAATGTGTCTTGACCATAGACACGAAATAAAGGCCTGCATCCACCTTCTCCATTGAAGTTGGGTATGTCTCTAAGAATAACACAATCCAAAGTGAGGGCCCTATCAGCAGGAGGCCATGTTGAACCTACATTCCTCCTAGAAATGTAATTCAGATATCGTAACTGAGAAGGCAGTGGGTTCAATGGGGACAAGAGCTGCAATAGTTCTCGAGGTGCCTGCTTGTATATCATATCCAAAGTCTTCTGTTCTCCGCTGTATTGTTTCCTGTAGATCAAGAGCCCTGCCAGCATGAAAGCAAGGACAGGCCATCCTCCACGTTCGCAATGCATAAGCAACACATTATGCTGCCCCTCCAGGGACAACCAGCTTTCGCTGGACCTCAAGAAATGGTGTATCATCTCCAAACATATCAATGGGCACCCTTCATATTGCCGAGGGTAATCCATCACAATCATATCATACTCCGACAAGATGTCGATTAGCTGGCTTCTCCTTTCACCCTCTCTGAAGTTGAAAACCATATAAAAAGAGTCAGGAAACTGCTCGCCAAGTTGCTTGACAATGCCTCCCATATAGCTTCTGTACATGTCTTCATCCAAAACATCCGTGGAGAAACAACAATCAAACACTGCATACACAGAAATGGATGACGATCACAATCAAATCTTAGCCCCACCAATAAGAAAAACACCAAATGCTTGTGAAGAAAGAGAAACCTCATTGCAACTTATTTCTCAATCAAGAAGTGTGCAGCACAAAATTTACTACCGTTGCAGCCGTTGGTACTACACCATGTATTCAATAGTTCTAGGAACCCCAGTCGTGCGCCATAATTTAGACTGTTTAGTTTCCTAATTTAACCTACTTTTCTGTTAAGTGGGTGCATGACATCCCCTAAGGCGCCTACTCAGTTTTCTAATTTATTTTACTTTTCTGGGTAAGAGGGTGCAACACATTCCTCAGGCAAGCTACAATCTTACCCAGCCGTGGTTCGATTGAACACTGTACCACTACAAACCTGAAAAAGTTTCTCATACGAAGAAAAGGGAGGCGACAACGCAAGACCTGAACAGACCCATAAATTTCCGCAACAGTATAACAAAATCTCGTACAAATGCAAACCCGTTTGTCACTCCACCATCTTGAAAAATAGCATTCCCAGACAGCAGAAAAGAAAAGAAAAAAAAAAGGAAGAGATGTCGACATACCATAGACTCTCTCTGCAATCTCCAGAAGCCCATCAGGCGGCTTCTTGTAGAAGAACTTCCTGAACAGCGCCATTTGCTGTGAATCATGCCATCCTCTTCATCCTAAATCGATAAATCGTCCCATAAATCGAAATCACCAACCAAACCGCCGTTTTAGGTCGACTAAAACGACGGCAAACCCATCAATCCACCAAGCCAATTTGCTCACTTACTCAATTCCTTGTAGAAACGAAGAATATGAAACGGGATTGCCAGAAAGCACGATCGAAATTCTTGCCCTTCTCTTTCCGCGCCCGAGATTTCCACCGTAATCATTTCGCATCCTTGCTTACATTATTAGGCTTTGCTTCAAGACGAAGTCTGAAGATTTCTCCTCTCCGTGTCAGAAAGGTACCCAGTTTCCGGAAGGATCCGGAAACGCTTCGACCTTACCCGATATGGAGGCGCTTTCTGCTCGAGTGCCCGTAGATTGATTGTTCCCTGGCGAGAATGGATCTGACGGCGACGAACTGTCGGTTGCCGTAAATTAAGATTCAGAATTTGGTTTTGGTTCGTCACCCTCAATCACTTGTCTTGTAATCTTGTATTCAGCTCCCGTCTTAACGTGGCTAGCTATCACATCTCTCTCTCTCCCTCCCTTTTCCGGCTTTTGTTGGCTACGTCGTCGATGAATTGATCTCTCTTTTTTTCTCTCTAGTGCCTCTCTCCTCGTTGCCTGTTAGGTTATTAATGAGTTGATCTCTCTCACTATCTCTCTCTTCCTTTTGCTTGATGGTGTCATCGATAAGCTGATAAATAAAATACTTTGGTCAGACAAGAACACGTTTTGCAAACAAAGAATATATGGAGATAGAAAATATGAATTTTACAAACATTTCTGAATTTAAAAATTTATTCAGTTACAGTTTTGTTCTAGACATCAGTTTCCTTTTCAATTAAAAATTGGTAAAAGTCTCTTTTTCACCTTGATCCTTAACTTCCATTATGATTTTCAAATTCGTGCTCGCCAATTGCTTTCATTCTTTTCACGGCAATAATCAAATACTTTACAAAATTAGTTTGGTAATGCCTCTGGCAAATACTTGTATATCATTTTTAGTGACTGGTCAGTTTATATCTTTACTGTGTCTTTTTTAAATTTACGGAGATATTAAATTACACACGTCACGTAAACACTAACTTGGAAGACAAAAATTATTAAATTTACAAGCCTATGAGGTCCATTTGTGTGTGATATACAAGTCACAAATCTATTTAAATAGACCTTTTTCCGAAATTGGGTCAAATAGGAAAGGGGGATTGGCTTTCCTCAAACGAAAAGGACATGTTGAAACCCTTTGCAAGTTTCTGCTTTCTTTATTTCTTTAAAATGCTGGTTTTCCCCATCTAAATACATGAAACGTACCATCAATAAAAGAGAGGGCCCCTGGTGGGGTTGGCAAGCCGATGGAAATACATGGACATTATTCTTGTAGACTGCAACAATGAGATTTTATGAATGTTAGCTCTAACTAATGGGTGTATAATATCCTACTCAAGTCTTGAAACAACTTATAAATTTAAAGAAGAAGCGGAGCCATAAATTTTTTTAAAGAAGAAGCAGAGCCATAAATTTTTCATGAGGCGAGTCGAATTAAATTTTTTAAATTTTGATTAAGATTGAAATATCATTTTTTTAAACTTTTATATAAAACAAGTGATTTTTTTAAATTTATATATAAATTTTTAAAAAATGAATGAGGTCAAGGCCTATGCAGGCCCTACCTTAGCTCCGCCCCTGCTCTATAGTGAGGAGAAGGGAAGAGAGCATTGGCTCTTCTTTGGACAATTCACACTCCCTCAAAGAGAAAAAAAACAAAAATGAAGAACTTAGGAAGGTGATAAACCTGCCGATCATGTCTCAATTGGATATGTGAATAGATGTATATGAGCAACGAGGTGTAGGCTCATATATTTAGGCTGATAGACTATCATTACTACTGCTGATTAATAATGACAACAATAATAATGCAATTTTGCAAGATTGATTTAATTACATCTTAAAAGTAAAAAGTTTATTATGTTTCTTATTCTAAATGCACCAATGAGGTGTTGTCGCTACATTTCACATCGATGAATACATTTCTTGTAAATGTTTATTCAGAAGAGATTTATAACCTATAAAAATACATACATGTTTGTCAAGTTTTTTTTTTTTTTTTGTTTTACTTATAAAATCATACTCTCTTCAATGAACTTATTGAAGGGTGATTTGTAGGATACGAAGATCAGGATCACAGTTTTGAGCCTTCTCAAACCGGGAAGAAACTATTTTTATCTTAAGTCTCCACCTTAGTTGATCAATATATCAAATTGAGATTTATAGCATGTTCCTATTTGTGTTTAGCAAAATGTAACTATAAAGGCGTAGTCTATATGATTGACCTACTAACCAACCCTCTGACAATGAAAATAATAAACTATTTCATACATCTGCCGCAAAAATTGGGGTACATACATAGACTATAAATGTTATATTGTGTTCTACTTCTTTAGGGCAGATGCATTATATTTTATGAATATGCATCAATCTTGGGGACAAGTATATGAAACAATTTGCTATTGTTTCCCCAAGTATATGAAACAATTTGCTATTGTTTCAATTGTCAAATAGCTCATAAGGGGTTGTCTAACAATCAAAACAATTTGCTACTGCTTCATGAATTTGGCTCAAATATTGAAGTTAATTTATAGTATATTATAATGTTTTATAAATTTGATTTAATCATTTTGAGTAAATTTATGAAAGGATAACATTCATTGTTGTCAAACAACTCTTAAGAATCAGCTTTTTTAATTTTTGATGCATTCTTAGGTGAAAACAGTTATTTATTTATATAAGCTCTAGTAACGAAGATGTTTGGATAGCCGAAATGACTGAGTTGACATTGAAAAGTTGGGAAAGAAGCACCCTACGAGGACCGAACAGATGATCCTGGTCAAGGGCCAACATGAGGGCTGTTCACAAAAGTCAATTGACTACGAGTTATATACATTTACATATAATTTGTGGAACACAAGCAGTGGTAATAATGATCGCTAGTTGGCCAATCAGTTCGATTGTTTCAACCATATTTATTGTATGTAACAAATTAAAAAGGTATATAAGAGCTGGAAAGTTTGATTTTACGTAGTAGTTATTTTTTTATGTGGCAAATTAGCAAATCGTAAATAATTTTTTAATACGTTTACAAGCTAATATATGTTTATGTTTAAGCAAGTATGTGTATGTGTGTGTGCACATGTGTGTGTGTGGACACGTGTGTGGATGTGTCTGTATAAGAGAGAGAGTATATTCTAACTTTGTAAAATGTGCCACCAATTTCTGTCATTTGATTGTGTTTTTTAGTATTTACAAATTAATTTTTAAAAATAAACTGTAAAGATATGTAGAATGCTTGAAAAGAGAAATAAAAAGCCATCAAAATTAGGTAGTTAGATTGTATATTATAAACCGGCGGGCAAGCTGAGATTGTCAAACATTTAAAAATCTGATCTACACATCGTGTTTCCATGATTTTTTAACGTATAGTTTTTAGACCTTCTATATTCATCTTCATGGTCGAACTTGGTACACGCAGGTTGTTGTTTATGTTTTAAGTACTCACTATTTTACTTGTAAGATCTTAATAAACAAGAATTAGTCAATTAGATTGTAACAATTCTCAAATAAATTATTTGCTTTCTTTGCATTGTCCATAACTAGACGATAACTAAGTCACAATTAAATAATAAACAAATTAATTTAGATAAAGTGAAACAACTAAATAATAAGTGAGTACATGACAATTTTGTGTCACCCAATGGTTTTAGGGTCCCACATAATTTGAACTCACAACAGAACTGGAAGACCCAACACTTTAAATGGAAGAACACAACCTCATATAATATATAACTACATTTGATTTGAGATAGTTGAAGAATTAAAGTAGAAGATGGAGGCTAGACCTAGTTTCGTAACACCGGGCATTAACATGTGTCCTTAGAATACGCCCTATATTTCGAGTATTCATCTACCATGATGGATAATATGTTATAACTAAGACATGTCATTTAATAAGCTATTGAATAAATTGTTGTAATTACAAAAAGAACGGCAGTGTATGAAATGCACCACATTTTGCATATTAAGTGCACACGTTTATCCTTGCTTTATTAGTTAAGTTAAAATCCATGTTTATGTTGGTTTAGATGTGAAGAGACTTTGGTTTCACCAGATTTGGAGATAAATTGAGGAATTTAGCACGATTACAATGCACTAAAGTGAATTTCTGAAGCTTTAGAATCCACAACCACCTACGTGGTACCCAACTATAGACCCAAATCCAAGCCCAAGGAAAAGCATTTGAAAATCCTAAAGAAGGCTTTTCTTCTATCAATTGGCACCACTTTCATGAGGAATTATGATAGAATTAGTCTTCGTGATTGAAGTAGTTTCTTGCATAAACTTATGAACTTTATTTAACGTATATCAGGTTTTTGTTATAAATAGCGGGGGAGGGGCCTGCATCCATCTTATCGTTTGAGGAGAAAGTCCCTCGTCAGTGCCATCCTATGTAGCTCTCTTTAGTAAGCGTTGCATATTGTTTTGTTTCTTCTTATATTGCTTTTTCTTCTTGTTTTTCTCTATTCTCTTCTTTGTTATTATGGTTGTTAGTGCATGAATTTGAGCAAGTTTGTGGCATATATATAACTCAGATTCAACAGCACCCTCTACCATCGCAAGGAGCTGACCGTGCTCTTTGTTCTCTAATGTTCTTCATTCTTCTCTTCCATCGTCGACAACTCATCTTGAACAATGCAACAACCTACATCATGGTTTCTCTGCCAATCAGAATCGGAAACTCGACTCCATCTCTTCTTCGGCTGTACATGGAGTAGGGAAATTGTTGCGCCTCTTGCAAAGATCTAAATTTAAATAAGAAAAAAAAAAAGAGGTTGGGCAGGAAAGAAAAGAGTCTGCAGGGTCCTTCTATAGAAATGCCAGTCAACCGGAGGAGCTGCCTGCGCCGGAATGATGTGCGTGATCTGTTGGATAGACTGCTGGGGGGGGGGGGGGGGGGGGGGGGGGGGGGGGGGGGGGGGGGGGGGGGGGGGGGGGGGGGGGGGGGGGGGGGGGGGGAAGGGTAAAAGAATCTCTATCCTGGTTTCAACCGCGAAAGCTGATTCAGGAGCTTGTCCCTTTGTCTCTTATTATTATTAGAAGCGGCTGGGGAGTCCAGGTTAGGTAGGGAATCGGTTGTGTTGTCCGTGATAGGACAGGCCAGTCCAGTCCGTGTTTGAGGAAGCAGTAGAAAAGGGAACCTGCTTTTGGAACTAAAAAGCTACTTGTTTACGACTTTTGTCAAGGCTGGAGGACATTATCTTCTCACCCCACACCTGTCAGTTAACCCGCAATTAAAGATAAAGCCTTCTCGACCCTACTTGCATTAGGTGATTGCATGTATCCATTTATTTCTTCTCTTTCTCAAGTGGATATTTATGTTTTGTTTCACAAATCCTAGCAATATTACACGCTGGATCAAACCTTTAATTTTATCTTGATTTTACATGTTTTAGATAGCTTTTGAACTATTATAAAAGAGAGAATGAAGAGCGAACAAAGGGTGAAAGAAGTTCCTCACCACCTACCTACCAACCCTCGGCTGATTGTTGCTCACAACAAAGTATAGGAAAGATTTGATTTTTTTTTTCCTACAGTATTTGGTTGTTTAAGTTGTATAACATTTGCTTTTTGTTGTGGTGAAGTTTCATCATGACAAATCAGGTGGGCATATTTTCATGTGGAAGAGAGTTGGAAATACATTCATGGCTATTATTCTAGTTTTACACCAAAAAAAAATGCAAATCCATTGAGATAGACTTTCATTTTGTTCAGAATAATGTAACTAAGAAACAACTCATTGGCCGTCATCTCCTGGACTCACATCCCAGTAGTCACACTCACCAAGTCTCTTCTTTCATGTGAGATCGGTCAAAACTCAATATATGTCCTCCTAGAACTCTTGAGTTTGAGGGGAGATGTTAGCCTAACCAAATGATCAGCGCAACTCGATAATGATGATGCTAGAATATTATCTCATAATAAAGCTGACAACGACAACTTTCCAAGATAAGGTCATTGCAAATCTGTAGCTAAGGGTGCGTTTGATGCACATGAGAGAATTTAACGTGGTAAATTTTCCTGGAAAATTATTCTAAAAAAAAGAACAGGATGAAATTTAACCCTCTTCCGATTTGAGGTCATGTTTGATGCACTGAAAAAATTTAACCTATTAATTTTAACCCTATTTGATGCACAATGAAGAATTTAACCTGGTAAATTTAACCATGTTTGATGCACATGATAGATAATTTAGGAGACTTTTTTCAAAAATAAATAAATTGTATGACAACATTGCGGCCTTCAAGAAAAACCCAACGCAACAATAAATAAAAAATATCCAAGTGAACTAACATCCAACTTAACATGGTGATGACTTAAATAACACGTTCTGGATATTAAGTCACATAAACAGACTCCATCAAAGTCATTGCATATTGAAAAAATACATAAACAGACGCCATCAATTTAATGGAAATCCAACCTATAAACAAGTAGTCAACTTGACAATGATTAACTGGTATTCATCCAACATTGCAACCTGTATGAAAGTTTAAAAACATTCACCACAACTTGTTGTCACATCCAGTACATAAGTTTAACGACTACAACCTGTATGAAAGTTTAACGAGTACAGATCCAACAATGTTTAAAACATTCACCAAATAACATATGTGTCCCATCCAGTACATAAGTTTAACGAGTACAGATCCAACAAAGAAAACAAGTAGTAACAAAACAAGCAATCAAGAAAAGTGGAATGTGAGTCCGTCCATTTGTCTTCATCACTTCTTTCTCTTCTGTTGCGTTGACATCGACAATGTCCAATGGCCTACATAATTGCACACCGTATTTGTTGTGCAGATATTCATTCATGTGATATTGAGCTGCTTCAAAGTTATGAAATGATCTGAACAGGGCGCCCTTGTAGCGATACACTAATGGTTGGCACTGCTCCCAACTGTTGTATATTCCTCGTGACCTACCTTCGAAGACCACATAGTACTTTTGACGAGCAATCATCTTCGTTGTCCTGTTGAAAACAAAACATATGTTAAACAACCACATGCAACAATGGTAAAGATAGATAAAACAAACTTACTATTCAATTGATAATCTGCAAACATTTGATTTGTTATAGCTGTTCTCAAGGGATTGTTGCTTCCCCGCTGGTGTGTTTGGCTTGCAATTTTCGGTTCGCTTACGACAAAATTATCAATTGATGGTGTGTCCTCATCACCAAATGAACATGTAGTAAAGAAATGTTAGACATAACCTAATAGTAACATCTCTATAACGTACCTGAATATAGTCATTTCATACTTGTGGGTCGACTTCAATACACTTGTTGATTGGGTCATACCCAAACCCGCTTGTATTCAAAATTTCTTTCATGACTGTCAAGTTCAGTTTTGAGTACTTCAATTTATTTTTTATTTTCTCTTTACTGAATTCTGGACCGAATTTGTCTATCATGCCTTTTTCAATTATTTTATACGCTTTGGACTTCAATCCTCCACCAGATTTCATACCAGGGATGCGGGATTGCTCCACAAGAAGTTGGACTAAATAGTCCATTTGCTCTGATGTCCACGTAAGATTCTCCATCAATGGACCGCTGTCTTCCATGGTAATAATAACTTGGACAATATTTCTTGACAACTAGATATTTGAGTTGGAAGAATCTTGCACATCATGGACCAAGGAAAGACACAAATGAATGATCAACCAAAATTTGCTACAACAATACAACTAGGGAAAGACATTTTCAGTTTGCAACAACAATGTATCAAGTGCTTATGATTTTTCACAGCATGTACTTTATTCCAGAAGTGCTACAATACAAGAGAAAAAGTTGTTCATGTACATAGGATACTAATAATTATTATGATGAACAGCTTTAACCAATTTTGGCAGATGGTTAGGAACATATCAATTTTCTTTAATCAATAAACAATATATTAGCTAAAGCGAAAAGGTCATGCACTTACTAGTTACTTGTACATATAGGTTTATGACGAAATGAACACAACAGTTAATTGATTCCCATGCTAGAAAGCAAAAAGGGTGGTGGAGGTAAGTTGGCTGGAGGCTTGAAATTGTCTTTTCTTAGTGCATGTTTCCTTCCAAGTATCCTTTGGACCTTTAAGCAATTGGCAAACCCAAACCTTCCAAATTTTGTTTTGACAATTTCTTCCTAACATTTACAGCTTCAAAGCACATTTATCATTTTGTTGCAGCCAACAAGGTATGTCTATGTTGTTCCAAAAATCACTTGTATGTCATTTTATTCATGTCCTTTTTTTCTTTTTTTCTGATAAGGATGCATGGCAGAAGAAAAGAAAGGTTTATTATCAAAATTGAACCCCATGAAACTAATTTTGAATGCTGAAGTGAAAGGTAGAGATAAACTTGCCACAAGCTACAAGGTCTTTCTACATATAAACAAGTTCCATATGCAACAGTTTAGTGATGGGTTTTACTAGTTCTTCTGCTCTCTTGGTTTGCAATGAGATTTTAATTAAGGGAATCACATGTTAGTCTATCCTCACAAAAGTAAGCACTGAGGCAATTTTTGAAAGATCGAATGACCATAAAAGATAGAAAAAGAACTCCAGGAGAGAATACAATAATGCTCTATAATGCTCAACTCCAGGAGGCAATTTTTGGGTTCTCCTTAACAGTCTATAATGCTCAACTTCAAAGGAGAGAATACAAAAGCATTGCAAGAAAGAATCAAATAAATCAAAATTGATCAGCAGTTATATATGAAGACTTTGCAGGGAAATAAAAATTACGTAAAGACTAAAGCACTAATGGCAATATCACAGAAAGACAATAATGCGGACGCATAATCCCCCGGTATGTCATTTGTTCAGGAAAGTGGTAACTGGTTATAAGCTGTGGAAAGGAGAACATTCTTCAATAAGTTGTAGAAGTCTTCAGTAAACCCTCACAGTCTCATCCGTCTATGCTATGCTAAAATCGCAAGAAAGGGGATTTGAGAAATACCAAAAGTTCTGAAAACGAGGGCAATAGGGAAGGCGACGGCAGATCGGAGGAGCGGCGACCTTGGCGTTGGCGGATGCTGCCCTGTCTTCCCTACGTCACATGCCACAAATGAATATATTAGGGCAACAGAGAAAAGGAGGGCATCAGAGAGCAAGAGAGAAAGGGAGAAAGAGAGAAAGGGAGATGTCATACAAACCTGCGAGCGACGGTGATTAGGGCACTGATTTGGGAGAAGACGAGGGCATTAGAGAGCAAGAGACAAAGGGGGAAAGATCACCGGCGACGGCAGAGTGGTGACGGTGGGAGCGGCCTCTGGTGCGACAGTGAGAGAGCGACAGGGTCGAGCGAGGAGGAGCTGCGGACGGAGGGAGGAAATGAGGGGGAAGAGTGTCGAGCGGGGGAGGGTGTCGAGCGTGGGGGGAGAGGGCGTCGAACGGGTGAAATTCCACCCGCTCCCATTTTGCATTTTTTCTGAAAAATGGTATTTCAACTGGTGCATCAAACACAACCAAAGGAAGAAAGTTATCCTTCATCCTTATCTCATATAACTTGATTTTAGTATTTGAGTGGAACCTTGCCATCACTGAATTGTCATGGTGAAGATAATCATCCTAGACGTAGGTGTATTGCCCGAAACACATGAAAAATCTTGATCATTTTTTTACCTTTGTTTTCTTTAGTGATGTGATATTACATGAACATTATCTACACTGTTTCATCATTATTGGTGTTACGTTTGTGTTTTGATCATGTGTTCAAGGTCTAAAGTACAACGAGCATAACCTAGGACACGTCAATGATCTAATCTACATAAAACAGGCTGAAAGTAGGACAATCTTTGTCTACTTCGGCAAAATTGTGGAAGATAACACCATCGGCTACCAAATATCACATCTTCATATCTTATTAATTTTATTACATTAATCCTTTGTCTTGTTGTTTAGCTTATTTTAAGTGGTGGCAGAACTAACTTTGGTATACTGGTGACCATGATAATTGGAGATCCAACTACAAGTTTGCTATTGAAAAATGCTTGCTTCCATTAAATTCTTGAGAACATCATGCTTGTAAGTTATATTCTATTATATATATATTTTTTTTAATTTTTTTTTTTAGTTTGTAAAGAGATAAAGACCTAGAAAGTGAGAGAATGACTCTTGCGTGATGATTGCAACAGGTAATTCTTTCTATTATATAAAGATTTTTCTATATTTGAATTTGAATACATTCAACACATGAATCTATAATAGATCCTCAAGGAAAGGAAAGGAGTTACGATGCCTTTATCCTCGACATCTCAATAGCTTATTGTGGTGGAGGATTGGCTTCACTAATATACTTTTCATCTTTATCGGATTGTTGAACACTATCTTCCAATCTCTCATCACAACCTGTGACATCTCTTACACGCTTCCTCAAGCCGAGTGTACTTGGAAGAATGCTCAGCTTGGATCTAAAACATTCAAACGTAGTTGTTTCAAAAGCCTTAGTAATTCCATTGACAAGTTGAAGACCAGATGAACCTTATTACTAAATTACCCTTTAGTAAATGATCCCAAACAAAATTGAAATCAACCTCCACATGTTTGGTGTGAGCATGGAATACTGGATTGGCAACAAGATACAGTCCACCGACGTTATCACTATAGAAAATAGAGAGCAAGAGAGAAAAGAAGTGCTGAAAGGAGAAAAACACAAAATTAACGTGGTTCGGTTCTTGAGAACCTACGTCCACCATCAGAAATCAAAAACCTTCCTTCCTTATTTTTCTGGTTGTTTCTTACACACTTTTATTTCTATGTACAACGACCCTTTATGTATAACAGCAAGAGGCTACTGAAATCTCTCTATAACCGGCGAGAGATTGTTGGGCATAATCGTTTCAGCTTGAGAATCGTGAGCCAAATCTCCATCTTTATGATCTTTCTTTTTCTCTTTTCTTCTTATCTCCTCATTAATATTACTTTCCTTTCCTCCTTGCGTTTTATTGTGAGAAGCGTGGATCAGATTGGGAACATTCTGGCTGGCGCATGATAGTTGACGCTTTCCATTTGAGGCCATTAATAAATGACATTGTATAGAAGATCTTCCGTTTCTTTCCTTGCAGCTGTTGACGCCAATGCTGGACGTTGCATTACAGCATTGATTGCTTGATTGCAGATTTTCTTGCTGGCTTGATTGCTCAAGATTGGCATGAATGAAATTTGAAATTGGAATGTTCATATTTAATAATCACACCATTACGTGGGTGTTCCTTGACCTGAAAATCCTAATTCTGTAAGAAGGGATTTTAGCAATAATAATTCCGCTTCTGTGCAAGCGAAGGCTTCAGATTCTGCTTTAGTAGTCGACCTTGCTACTGTTTTCTGTTTTTTCAAGGTCCACGACACAATGTCATTGCCTAAAAGGTGACAAGTCCTTAGATTTTCTGCCTCCAAACTTCCAGCCCAATCTGCTTATGCACTTAAATTCATGTAAGCAGATTTTGGAAGGCACAAACCATAGTTACTTGTAAGTTGTATCCTTTACATAACGGAGAATGTACTTGACTTGTGTCCAATGATATTTTGACAGTTGATGCATAAACTGGCATGCTCGATCTACTGCAAAAGCCACCTTCGGTCTTGTTAGAGTAATGTAATGCAATGCGTCCACTACGCTCTGGTAACTAGTAGGATCCGAGAACGGAGCATTAGTTAACAGCTTGCCAGCTAGTGGACACGGGTGTAGTGACAGCTTTAGACTTGTCCGTCTTAGCTTTCATTAAAATATTGTGGAGATAATGCTGATTGTTGTAGAACCATGTACGCTTGTTTGTGTTCCATTTCAATGCCAAGAAAGAATGAAAGATTCCTTTATCCTTTGAGAGACAAAGAACCTCGCAACCAGAAGAAAACTTGATTGATAAGATGTGAGGACGATCCAATCATAATGACATCATCTACATAAATTTTGTATTTTCCCTTGATGAAAATAAATAACAACAAATCTGATTAAGACACCCAAAAGCCAGTCCCTTGAAGGAAGCTGCTTAGTTGGGAGGGAGTACCAAGCACGTAGCACTTGCTTTAATCCATATAATCCCTTATGCGGAAGTCTTCTGATTAAGAAATATATACATCTTCACTAAGCATCCCATTGAGGAATACGTTATCAAAATCTGCCCATCTAAGAGGCCAATTATTTTTCAAGGCAATTGACAAAATGACCTGAATGGTGGTTGATTTAACAGTGGGACTAAAACTCTCCAAATAATCTATCCCGTCCTCTTGAAAAAAACCACATGGAACTAATCTTGCTTTGTGTTGTGCAAGGGAACCATTTTCATGACGTTTTATTTCAAAAATCCATTTAGTACTGATCACATTTTGCTTGGGACTGTACCGGTACTAATTCCCAAGTTTGATTTACAGCAACTTCTTGTTTCTTGGTAGAAATCCAACGAGGACTACTTTTAGCCTCTTAGTATGCTTGAGATTCATAGTTGGGATCCATAATTTTCACTTGATGGACCACAAATGCCCTTAGTTTAAGTGACCTCGTCATGGAGCATGTCACCATATATAGTGAGAATGATAGGCTCGGCATGGAGCATCTAATGCCACCAAAGTAGGTCCACTTTTTGCATTGATTGAATGTTTGATGGCACCGAATGAAATAAAATAGGTGACACGTGAGAGGCATGAGGCTCATGAGACTCATGAACTGCATTAATTGCTGGTAATTGGAAAAAGACATTTGGGCATGTCGTGAGAAGGCATGTCATCTTGATGGGCATTGAGCATGTCATGAGAGGGCGTGCCATGTTGGTGGGTTGACATGTGGTGTTATAGCATCCTCTTGATGTGACAAAGAGGTTAGCATGCCATTTTCTGCAGGTTCGTCACTTAGCATGAAACCTTCTAAAGGATCAATGCATGCTGCCGGTGGAGGAATAATATAATAGGCGAGAATGAGGAACCATCGCTGGTGCCACAATTGCATATCATGCCTCTGGTCTTTGTATTGACGATGGTGGCCTGAAATTCAGAGATCTAGAGCAGCAAGTTGATATTCTTTTGTATGAGAATGAATGGACCCTCTCAAATGTGACATGCCGAGATATTATGATGCAATTTGTTGTTGGCTCCAGGCATAAGTAGCCTTTATTATGACTTCCATATCAATAAAATTGTTGTTTTGGGCAAAATTTATGCTCATTGCTTAATGTCAGAAGTGGACAGCACCTGGATCCAAATATACGAAGGAAAGAATAGTCAGGTATCGAATTAAATAATAATTGAAAAGCTGATTTCCTGTTGAGCTTGATAGTTGGAAGCCGGTTGATGATATATGTGGCAGTGCAAAACGCCTTCACCCAGAACTTGTGATCTAATTGAGCATCATTGATCATCTTACCCCGAGTTCAACCACATGCTGATTATTTCTTTCAACAATTCTGTTTTTCTGGAGAGTACAGGGACAAGAAAATTGATGCATAATTCCACATGTATCTAACTCACTTTGAAAATTTTTATTATGAAATTCTCCTCTGTTATCAAATTACACTACTTTGATGGATGTTCCAAGTTGCTTTAATTTTTAACCATCCACTTGAAGTTAAGAAATATTGAAAGACTTCATATTTTTTTTAGTAGAAAAAGGCACAAAAAAAAGCGAGAAGTTATCCATAATCAATAGAAAATATCTAGACCCATCATGAGAAATTGTAGGAGTCTGACCCCAAACATCCTTAAGAATTAATTTCAAGGCCTTAGAAGCATGAGAGCCCAAAGTAAAAAAAAGAAAGGTAGTGTGTGAGATTTTCCAACACAGCACTATTCACAAACTTTCTTCGACATGGAAGAATTTATTGAAATAAGACTAAGAGACTTAAGTAGAGGTATGATTTTTTTTTTTTTTTGCATGCCCAAGACGCCTGTTCCACTCTTAATATGATCTATGTACTCCATTTGATTGCTGAGAAAGCATGCCATCTTGATATCTTCATTGATTTGTTGCTTTACTAGTACTAGGTATATTATACCATTTCTAGATTTCGGCCCTCAAAGAAGCTCCATGCCTGCCTTGAGATCGTTCATCACAAAATCAATTAGAGTAAATTCTATTGAGCAATTATTATCTGATGTAAAATGACCCATGTAAATAAGTTTGCTTGCCGTATCAAGAACATCAAAGCTATTTTTGTACGTAACATTTGACTTCTCAATATTAATAGGAACATCACCAACATGAGCTATGGAAAGTCACTTACTAACGTCAGCCATCATATTTTCAAAACCAAAATATGTCTCTGTTTTCCATATGCTCCTTACGGTTCACTATATTATTGGTAGCTCTGGCGTCTGGATACCAATATTCATCCCTGGTTTCTTGCACAGGATTGCGGAAAATGCCTTATTGATGAGTGATGCTAGCTTTACTTTGATGTTTTGGGGTTGAGTTATGTTGCCCAATTTGAGAGTTTTCGTTCAATCCTCCCCCTCACGCACTTCTGCTGTGGAAGGAGCCTCTCCCTTGATCGCTTCCACAACCTCAAACTACCTTAAATGCAGTGATGGTTGCTTGATTTTTTTATTTGTTCAGCGTTGTTGGGCTTTCAAACCTGTGGTTGCTTCTCTTGATAGAAAAACAAGTCATATATTTCAGAAAATATGGGAGATTTTGATGCTGATGTTAGTATGGAAGTAATGTGACTCTCATAATCAGTTTGAGGGCCAATTTAATACAATTTGCATGAGATCATCATCAGAAATATGGCATTCCATAGCATCAAGTGTCTCTGAGCAACTTGATTTTATTTAAATCTTTTGACCGTCTTAATTTCCTTTTCATGAGCACGATAGAAAGAGGTTGGAAGTTGTAACCCTTTTCTAGAGTGGTCCAAGTGTCATGACCAGTGCTTGATCGAATGATCTGACCAAGGACAGCTTCTGAAATAGTGGCCTTGATCCAAGTAAGGTCCAGCTATCATATTTTCTCCACATGGAAAATTCCAGATTTGCTTCATCCTTTCCATTAGATGAAATGGTGGATGGTTCTAGAGCAGTGCCATCAACAAGCTTCAGCAAGTCTTGTGACATTATCATAAATTCAAGTTGATTCCTCCATAACATATAGTTGTTATGTTCAGCTTCACAGAGACTAAACTAGAGATAGCCTCCACTGAGTGGTGGACAAGGACGCCATGGAGACATTATGCAAAAGCTCTAATTCCATAAAGTAAAGACCCAGAAATTGAGAGACCGACTCCTGTGTGATGATTGCAAGAGGGAAGTTCTTCTATTATATAAACATTTTTACAGATTTGAATTTGAAAACATTCAGTACATGAATCTACAATAGATCCTCAAGAAAAGGAAAGGAGTTATGATGCCGTTATCCTTGACACATCAACAGAATATTATCTTATCATTGTGGAGGATTGCCTTTATTAAAATACTTTTCATTTTACCATGTTGTTAAACACGATCCTCCAATTTCTCATCACCACTTGTAACGTCTCTAAAAGTTAGAATATATATAGTTTTCTATTCTTATTCATGTCTATGGCCATTTTTTATGTTTTAGTGTGATATGTAGATGAATTTGGGTCAAAGAATTAGTATTTTTGTATGTAGTATTTTTATTAATTTCTTCATCAAGCCATTGATAGCCAACATTAGACCTATTTAATTTCTTACACCTGGGTATTTTCCAAATATGTTTCTCTATCTCCATCATTGCTAATTTCCATTTTTTTTTTGTGAAACTTTGCCAATATAGCCAGAAAGTTGGATCTTCTCTTGCAGCATGGGTTACTATTTCATGGAAGAATAGCTTAGTTATAACCATCATTTAAAGGTTTTATTCTCTCTTATGTCTATTGTATTTATTTTGTAAGTGAGCAGCCTTAAGACTGGTTTGGCCTTACATCTGACCTCCATTTTAGGGCAGAGTTAAGTAATTTAGATATTTAGTATTTGATTGCATTAGAGTTCAATAGAAAGCTTAATTATTTATGCCTTAGGAATTCTAGTCTTGCAAGTATCAACCTTCTTTGTTGTTCACTATGACTCTTGCTTTCTTGTTATGTCACGAGGAAAATGTAACAATTAGAGGTCATTTGATTGTGTAAGAACACCTGGAAATGGAACAATGTTCCATGCGAAGCCGACACAAACGTCGGGCAAGTCACACTCGGAACGGTCCAAAGAGGGAACAATTGGGTATAAAAAGTTGAGTCATTTTGTGTTGTTCCATGATGAACCATGGAATAACACTGATAAAACAAGAAGATGGCTCCACGATCCACTGTAATCTCTCCCTCTTTCTCCAACATTCTTCTACACTCCTGCTTTCCACTTGTGTTGTGCATTTCTTCGATGTTGGTGTATTCTTGTGCTCATGGAATGTGTCATCCTCTTCTTAGCAAAGTATGGTGAACCTCTCTCTCTCTCTCTCATATTTTATGCAAACCCAAATATTTGTAACTATAGACATTTCACCATAAAATTGCCCATCCAATACTACTAATCATCCCTGACATTGCTGCAATCTTGTGCTAGGAAGGTGGGTCACTTTCCATCAGCCTTCACCCGTTGAGCAGGTGTTGGTTTTTTTTCCATGGAAGCCTTTGTAGAGATTTTAATGTGATAGAACTCAAAATCTGGTGGATATATGAGGGCTACACAACCTTATAGAGGAAATGAAATGTTGTAGACTTCTGAAAAGAAGGCTCATTTCCTATGCTTGCTATCAATTTCTCAAAGCATCAGATGGTTCATCATCCTTGCTTATCGAATTGGTAAACACTCCTCTCCTGAGCAATGTGTCTGCCTAGTGGATTTAGGGCTACGATGGTGAAATATTCCATTGATTGCTTACAAGCTCTCATTTTACTTGCTTTTTCCTATTTCCAATCTGTTCATTCATATGCATCTAGAATTATAGATACTGCTTGCCAAATGTTCATACAAATGCCGCTGAGAAATTCGGTATTATGGAACTCTATGGATGGTTATAATGCAAAAATTGGTGATTTGACTATCATTGAGATAGTTCACAAAGATTAATTCCCATCACTTTTCTTGTTGCTATGCTCTCAAATGTCTCCATTCATATAACTCATTTACCAAAATGTCAAAGTTTTACTAACAGTCTGATTTAATAGTCCATCACAAGACTGTATTCCCATCTTTACTTTCCCAAGAACTTATCTAATATTTGTTTTTGTTTTTGTTTTCTAATGACAGTTCTTGATAAAGAGGTGCAAACAATAAGAAGTTTATTGTTATGGAATAACATATTAAACCATTAACTACTAATAAGAGTTTAATGATCATGATATTAATTGATGATGGTGGTATTGGCAGAAAATATTCATTCAAATGATAGAATTGCACATTGATAAGTTAGATAACTTCTTTAATGATTCTGTATCTTCTTGATGAAAGATCATTATTTGTTTGACACCTACTAAAGTAGCCTAGCCAGATGCATGTGCAAGCTTAGAACACAAAGATGTGAGAAGTGCAAGCTAAGTTATTTCACTATCAAAGGCAAAATAAAAATACCTTTTAGCAGTAAATGCAGAGGTTTTGTTAGGATTCCTAGATCATTGCTTTTCTGAATCTTCATATTCACCATTGAATCATCGTATCTTTCAATTTTTGTCAAGACATGTGATCTGTGATACATAACATGGGTGCTTTTCCATGTTATGTCTTTGACAAATTTTAAGCAAAATAGTGAGTTTAGGTTTAAGTGTACATCAACAAAGTATAGTCCATTTCCTTAGTTTCCATTATTATTCTTTACATTTTTTTTTTGAAGAATCATATGTTGTGCTTTCGATCTTTATATCAACTCTATAATTTTCTTAACATCAAGAGTCCATGGCTGGCTTTGCAAGACCTTGCTGAGATGATCTTTTAGCAGTAAGTATAGACATTCTGTTGGGATTTGTGGATCACTGCTTTTCTAAATCTTCATACTTATCTTTCAATTATTGTCAAGACATATCGTATGTGATCCATAACTTGTGGTTTTTCTATGTTATTACTTTGAAAAATTTTGAGGCAGAATGGTGAGTTTAGGTTTAAATGTACATCAATAAAGTATAGTCGATTTCTTTAGTTTCTATAATTTTCTAATACAATTTTTTTAGATGGAACATATGTTGTGGCTTCGATCTTTATGTCATCTCTATAATTTTTTTGACACCAAGAGTCCATTGCTAGCTTTGCAAGAACTTGCTGAGGTGATCTTTCAAACAATATTATAGAGTTAGTTGTGTGCTTGCTTAGTTAATAGTAAAATGAGCATAAAGTTTTTCTTATGTTTTCATTTGTGCAAGATGAGGAGAATGGATACAAGTTAGTATTAGTTTCAAAAAGAAGCCTTTATGTTTGTCTCAATGCTTTGAATTGTTTTCCATAATAAAGCATGGCCACAACACAAAATTAGATCTTGTTTGGGTCATGAGTTATTTCTCTGTCTCTCTTTTAGGTAGGTTTAAGTCATGAAGGTCTACCACTCTGTTCAACACTAGCATGAAAGTGGAGTGCTCAAGAGTTAAATTTTAAAACTTTATCAAATATGGTGAATGCAGATTATGCTTGATGGAAGTATTGAGCTTGAGTAGCACAACCTATTCAAGATAATGCACATTCAAGCTGGAGATGGAGCTAACATACAAGATGAAGAAATTAATCAAAATTTGCTTTGGAAGATTCTTACCACTAACTGTGGTGAGATGAATTGTAATTAATAATGTAAATTACAATATTTCATCAATTAAAATTTCACATGACTTTTTTTTTGTCTCTATATGTGTGTGTGTGTGTGTGTGCACTCATGAATGTGAATTCCCAATGGCAATACAGATTTGGAAATCAATGTGAATTGCAACAACTTTTTATGATATTTTATGATATCAATAATTTGTAATTTCATATGCTACCACTAGAAAACAATGGATAGAACAAGAAACACAAACAAACAGAGTATTCTCATTCACAAGCAGTGGATAGACTAGGCAAACCAAGTCATACAAAGCCCACAAGGCACAAACATCAGATGGAACGGACAAAACAAATAAAAAATGAAACAAATAGTAGTTTGGACAAACATAACAAACAAGACGTAGAGCGAGACAAATGCTAGGTAGAAAGGACACATTGTCTTGTTCCTAAATTTATCAAACATTGGATAAAGAATGCCCTTATCTACTAGGATAGGACAGTAGTCTAGTGGACATGACATCCTATCCATCCTGTCCTAACAGAGCAATAAAAAAGCCTCTCATTCAAATTCCTTCCATAGAGATTTGTTGGCAAAAATCACATATGGATAATGTACAAACAATCACTAACTGTAAACAAGTGCAGGTAGTTAGTAGTAGCATCATATTTACCTAAAGTCAATCTTCGTGGGATATTGAATATGAGTGTTATGTAAGTGTTAGTGTGATAAAGGTTTATGGAGAAGTTGATATCAAATAGAATGCAGAAGTATACAATTGCGATAGCAAAGCATTCTAGCAATGATATATTGGTGTTCACAACTTTAAGACAAATATTTCAAATGATAGGTGACATTGAGCTTTTCAATTGGGCTCTTAAATTTCATAGATGGGTGTAGTAGGAATCAGTTGTATGAGATCTATAGAATTGTGTAAATATTCAATATAACTATGGTTGAGCTGATTGTGAGAATAAAAAGTTTTGTTCTAATCATATCCAAATATGTTTTCATTCCTCTACATCTTCACTTTCTACTTTCCTGCTCTACAATAGCCTGTGGAAGACACAAGAGCTAAGCTAGACCCCCAACAAGGAACGGGAGTTGTGGAGAGGTTCCATATAGATTTATGAGCTGAATGGCATCATAATGCAACAAATCATGCGAGATCCTGACTTGAAGCACCCATCATTGCCAACCCTTCACCAAATGGACTAAAACATCCTCTAAGTTCAATGCTGCCGACTTTGCTAACCCTTATTTTCTCAACCACTTCAACATATATATTGTTTTAGTGCAACATATATGCACTAATGCAACAAATCATGCGAGATCCTGACTTGAAGCACCCATCATTGCCAACCCTTCACCAAATGGACTAAAACATCCTCTAAGTTCAATGCTGCCGACTTTGCTAACCCTTATTTTCTCAACCACTTCAACATATATATTGTTTTAGTTTCTTAATTACTCAAAATAAAAAATATGCTACCTAGAGAAGGGCAATGGTTATGGCCTTGTCAATCAAGAAAATGCTTACTTTTATGGATGAGAGTCTCCCTTAATGAGAAATTTTATATATGAAATTTATATATAGAAAACTACAACCATATGGTGTTGTTATGGATCTTAAATTTCATCATAAGAGAACTAGCTGACAGTGTGATCTATACTTTTATAGGCAATGAAGTTTGGATTAATTGACTTGAAAAATGGTTCATGTAGAGCGTAGCTCATGTACAAACAAAATCAAATGTTCTATTAGTCAGCTAGCTAACACAAGAAACTATGTCAGTTGCAGATTTGTCCACAAATTTGAAGGTGTATTGGGGTGAAATGGTTTCCTACAGTATTTTTTGCTAGATGTTCCTATGGTGCCTTGATGATCATATCGGAAGAAATGCAAGAAACTTGTGTAATTTAGTTCTTTGTGGGACTGAGCAAATCATTCAATGCAATTTGAGAGCAAATTCTTTTCTAGATCTGTTGCCCTTAATAGCAAAGGTGTACTTATTGGTGCTAAGCAATGGGAGGCTTGCATTCAATCAAACACCCATGGATCACATTGACAAATTGGCAAAAAGCTCAGACTAACATTCTACCAAGAGTAGAATCTCTCGCAGATAACAATATTACTACACTCATTGTTGTTTTAGGACATTCAAGAGAAAGATGCTTCAAGTTTAATGGATTGACCCAAAAATGGACAAGTAGCTAGAACAAATGTTGCAAATGAAAACCATAAGCCTTATCTTCTAGTTTTGTTGTTCAATCTAAAGAAACCAACTATCCAATTTCAGTTTTTGATTATGGGGGAGTATAATCTAATCAAGTTCAGTTCTCAAGCCAGTTTTGGAGGTATAACTTATCTTGAAAAAGGCATTTGGATAGTCAATACTAGCGTCAGTGACCATGTCCTCTTCCTTGGATTACATGGCAAATGTCACAAAATTGTCTTCAATTTTTGCTTTCCTAATACTTAGAAATATGTATTGCCTGTTGAACTTCAAATTTAACCTATTATTAGTAAACTAACTTTTCAAAAGAAACTTTTACATATTCCTTTCAATTACTAATTGTTTTTTGTATTACCAAACTCCTTGATGAAGATTGGGTTGGGTTATATAAAGAATGGACCACAACTTTGGATTGAGCCAAGAAAACCATTGGCATTGAGTTCCAACCTTCATTAACATAGGCACCTAAGACATGGTCATCCTTCATAGCATAAGAGTTAAATGCTTTTAAAATATGTTGAAAGCATCAAACTGACATATTTTATGTGAAATGTGCAAAATATTTAAATAGTCTATAAAATCATTTAGTTTAAGTGAAACTTGATCTAGAAATTGCTTTGAATTGCAACATTATAATGTTTGACTTTATAACAAGAATCTCCATCATGAGCATGATTTTGTCTCTATCAGATTATTTCGCTATGGTTATATGGGTTCATATGATTCAATATAAAAGGAAGACATGTTACTTGCTCAAAGTTTTCATAAACATGTCTGAAAATAGTATAAAGCAGAAACACTGAGATAATAAAACATTTTTTTTCAAATTAAAAAACAAAATTCTTTTTTCATAAAATGGCATGAGACTAGTGTGTTTTCCTTAGGATCATTTTAGACAAAAGGCATATAAGGTGTATGGTTTGAAAACCAAAAAGTTCTTGACAAATAGTGATGAGGTTTTAAGTGAATAGAGTTTCCTTATAACAATATGTAGATTTTATATCATTTCCAATTTTTTAGTAAGTTTGTGATGTTCAATGTCATACGAAAGAAAGCAAAGGCTCTTGTGAAGCTCATCCGAGCTCATCAACTTCACCCACGCTGCATGATTTTGAAAATTGTGCTTCACCTAATTTTGATTATACCGAAGACTAGCAACTAATAAAGACAAACCTCAAACCTCCTCCTTGCACAATTGAAGCTTCATAACAACCTATATGAAAGAAATCACACATGTTCAATAACCATTTGTTAGAAGATCATCCCACAAAACAAGGCAATCTATTTTGTTGAAAGAATTTGATTATGGAGTAGTTGTTCAACAATTGCCTAACTCAAATTTTATCTGCCTCATGTATTTTTCTTTTTCATAATTTTCTCGTTTCATAAGTTTACTATGTCAAACATATCCCAATATAAAGAACCTTCATCCATTGATAAAACTGAACAAGACCGTAATAGCAAACAACAGTGCAACAAGAAATAGAAGCATTAGAAGCACTTAACATCTAAACTTTAGCCCATCCGCTAGTTAATGCCAAATCCATAGGTTCTACAAAGTTTTATCATAAAATTTGAAACTATAAATTTAATGCTTAGGCTAGAAAGTGCATTCATATGCTTAAACTATATGCGAACTTTTCAACATTGAAAACCAAGAGATCTTCATCAATCATGATGTGAATAGAAAATGAATTCCCTTTTGAAACGTGTTGTAAAGCAAAGAACATGTTGTCTTACCTTTACCTTTTAATGAAGCTATTGAAATTAAACATTAATCCAATTTGCTCTATGAAATTGAACCATGATCAAAACTTTCTCAAAACCCCATGACTATTACAAACTCTCAATGTCATCAACAAATTGAATAATCTATTAGCTTATGACGATGACAAATGCAATGCAGTGTTCCCAATACATCTCAAAATCTACATGAGATTTTCTACAACCATATAATGATCCATCAATGATTCATATTAAAGAAGCACCAAACACACAATGTCCAAATACTCTAACCTTGATAAGTTTTCACCCTCTAACTAAGTCTTCATTGCAGCCACCATAGAAAACAAAAGATCATCTTTTATGTTGCAATGTAAAACAAGCACTAGAAAGATGTCATAACTATTGATGCTGTATTTTTTTATCGAAAGTCTTTAATAATAATAATAAATTGTTGAAAGTAGTAAATACAGGTTTGCCTGCATGGAAAAGATATAAAGGCTAATTTGAGCTCTTCAAGTACTAAGAATAAAATTATTAACCAAGGAATTAATTGTTCACAGAGATGAGATAGAATCAGTACATGAATCATTCAATCATGTCCAAGTAATTATAAACAAGCAATTAGAACTGAGTCCTAATTAATACTAAATATTCTTCAAGCTCCGATTCCAATACATGACTTCAACTCGTGAAATTGAATCAGCAAACCATAATACAACCAAAAGACAAGGCAAATCAATAGTTAGTACTTCAGATAGAGTAAACAGATCTTTTCAAAGACTGTCTAAACTACACACAATTCTACTCAGGAAACTCGATCCACCAGGTATGGATCCAAATCATAAACTCGCTATGGGATTGCCACTGAAACATGCACTAAATCCACTTAAGTGAAGTTGCACTTGCCTATGACTCCACCTTAGCTGAGGCATACGGAACTACGAGTGTACCAGAGCTCTTATAAAGACTAGTAGTTGAGACGGATGAAACCTAGCCCTTACACATATAACCTTTCTTAGCACAGATGGAGGGTATGGGACGTCACGTGTTTTCAAGGTCATCCCACCAAATAGCTATTTCTGCCCAGCAGAGCACCTCTGATCGCTTGCCTGGTACACGTCACACCTTAGCAGAGTCCACTTGGGATAGGCGTGATATGAACCAAATGTTGAGGTTTGGTTTCAAAGGCGTCCGTTAGAGATCTATAGCCTGTGTTAGATGCATATCTAACAGTTCCTAGGCCCTCAGCATACCTTCTGATTGGAAAGCAATACCAGTTCCAGTTGTGAAACCCGTCGATCCAGTTGGTTTTAGAAGCAAGGGTAGCATCCTGCCCTCCTTCCAGCACCGCATTCTAGGATTGGCTAGTCCAGTGTGCAGACGATGCAGCAACCATTTCACCAGCAGAACTAGTTTATCAAACATCCCGACAAGCGGAACAATTTTTTATCCCAAGCACCGCATTCACCTTGTTTGATCAATCTCAGCCCAAGTTGGCTAACCCTGCTCTTGAGCCGCATGTGTCTGAAATTTGATAGGTCTTGCATTGGTCTGCCATTAGTCAATGGCTGAGTTGTTCACGTATCCCTAGCCTTCGTAGTAGGGGTTGTTGCCATTGTCTTCCCCAAGTTCCTTTTTTCTCTTCAGCAATTTTCCTATCTTTGTCCTTTATCATACGTAAAGTTCTGATCATCCAGATGCTCCATACCACTTGTTGGAAAGTCACCTTCCAATGTTCATTTATTTAGCTACCCTCTTTTGAAGCTACATGTAAACTACCATCTCATTTCTTTAATCAACTCTCTGCAAGGACTTCTTCTTCTCCGAAATTTTTTGGAGAACATTTTCTAGTGAAATACGTTTTAAATTGTCACAAAAAAACACGTTTTCTTTGAAAAAAAACACGTATAATACCCAAAAAATAGGTCTGCTGTATAAAACGGCAATTAGACACATTTTTTTTTAAAAAATGCCAGAAAATGAAAAACGTGAAAAAAACGCGTGTTATACGCTTTTTCATATTTTTTATTAATTTTTATTTTTTATAATTTTCAGGATTTATTAATGTTTTAAATTTTTTAAAAATTTGCCAAGATTTTCCCAAGATATACAACTTTTCTAGTATACCCGAGAAATTCCTCACCATATAATACCCGTACGCGATATATGTGACAATGTTTTAAAAGATATTAGCATTGTAGAACAGTGAAAATTGAGAATTTGAGATTCACACAGCACAGACAGATTTCCTCGACTCCCATGCGGTGATGAGTAAGAGTGAATCCCATAGCCAGCTACATGTAATTAGAACATGCAAAGCATATACTTCTCTATTCTTGCAAATGAAGCATCTGTTAGTCATCTCAATTCTCTGCTTTGCAATTGATCAAGGGTGGGGAGTGAGTCTACTGTTGACAGCAGTATAGACAAAGCGTCTAGAACTAGAGTGACAATCCTTCCACCAAATAAGTTTTTTCTATTCCTTACGCTTGAAGGAAGTATGCACAATCTTATAGAAATTAAAAATTTTGAGACAGGATGCTTCATTAATACCCTCAATCAAGAGCACATCGGGTTTATTTGCAAGCATAGGCACATGAGTCATGGTTCTATTCAAAATCTGACTGAATTCATCTTTAAGAATGTAATAGAGTAGAGGATGTCACACACAGACCATTGCATAATTTTTTCAATTCCCATGAATTCCTCTGAAGTTAATTGTGAATATAGGTAGGTGGATGACCAGCGATCGTGGCAAAATTTTATTTGATGAGAGCCAATTGATCAAGAGACTTTTTCTTTGATAAGTTTCATGTCCATAGGATGCCTTTTAGAAACTAAGAAAGGCATCTCCGTTCAATTGATTGTCCATAGAATGCAACAATGGAGATGCTTTCAGTTAATGAACTAAGCCCAAAGAGTTTTGTTCTTGCAAACTTCAAACGCTAGCTCAGCTAATTGGCCTTTACTAGGGTCTTTTATGCTGATCAGGCCAACTCTACCTTCTTTCTCCGATCTGCACAGAATTTTCCAAGTGATGGAAGGGGCTTTAGCTTAAAACCTGTTTGATGCATTAGCTCCCCAAAGAAATCTGGACATAGTACTGCTGAGATTTCTCACCACCACCTTTGGAAGCTGAAATATGCTGCACCATAATCTAATGGTTTGCAAAACAACATACTTAATTAAGCATAGGCACCCAACATAGGAAAGCAAGTTCATTTCCTAATTAGCAAGGTTTCTTTCAACTTTCTCATGATACCTTCACACCATTCAAGCTTAAGGTTACCATGAAAGAGGAGGAGACCTAAATACTTGATACGAAGGCTACCATTTTTCGTCCTAAAATTCCAGGGATACAACAAGCAATATTCTGATTAATGTGAAAAAAAATATTGAAGATATGGTATGGCTGACTTCAAGACCAGACAAAAGTTGAAGTTCTGATAGGGTAGCCTTAAAATGAATGATGGACTGAACCTTAGCCTTGGAAAAAACTACAACGTCATCAGCGAAAACTAATAAGCCTGAACTTTTCCCTCTGAACAACATTCTTGAAACCTTTATCTTTCTCTGGCCCACTAGATCATCAATCTTTCTTGCAAGAATTTCATTGTAGTGAGAAACAAATATGGTGACATGGGATCACCTTGTCTTATACAACTTCTCATATCAAAATATTGACCACAATTATCATTCACAATGGTAGAAACTGATGTAGTCAAAATGCAAATCATAATTTGATTAACCCAATCTCCTGAAAATCCAAGGTAGAGCAGAGAACTTCTAAGGAAATCCCAATTGAGCTTGTCATATGCCGTCATGATGTCAAGTTTAAGATAGACTCTTTCTTGATTGCAGTTTTCCAAAGAATATGATCTGACGGGATATTATAGCATTATCTTGAAAATTGTGCCATGACAGAAAAACCACTTGTTCTTCCCCCAAAGTTATGCTCAATGGCATTTTCATGTGTTTCACAGGTAGTTTAGAGATAATCTTATAAAAAATTGCATAACGTGATTAGGCGATATTGTTGAACATGTTTGGCATCTAGACATTTTGGAATCACAACAACATTGGGCCAGTTGACCTTATTAACTAATTTTTCATTGTGAATAAAATTTTATATCATTTTAGAGATGTCTCTACCAATTATGTCCCAATGGTCCTGGTAAAATAAGCCAAAGAAATCATCACGCCCTGACGCACTGTCCTATTAAGGCCGAAGATGACTTTTGTTACTTCTTCAATGGTGACTGTCTTCATTACATTGTGGTTCTCCACTTTTGATGTAAATCCACATTCTTTAAGATGCTGAAGCAATTCGCCTAATCATTCAAAAACGCCAAGCAATTCCTTGAAAAAAAAATTGTCACAAACTTCTCTAATGTCGTCAGCCCTCTCACTAAAGTTTCCATTACTTTCAAGGCCATTAATTCTATTTTTTCATCTCTCTCCCTCGTGCAATAGCTTGGAAAATGGCTGCATTTCAGTTGCCTGCTTCCATCCACTTGATTCTAGCCTTTTGATGCCAGATTTTGCCATCCTCATTTGAAAGTTGAATTCAATTCAATTGTCAAGAAATGTTCTAGCTCTATCGCAGAAGAATCTCCTTTGCCCATGTGAACTTGAAAAGCCTCAAGTTGGGACATTAACTGCTTAATTCTATTTGGAACATTCTCAAAACATAATATGTTCCATCTAGAAAGTGAAAACCTTGTCTTTTCGAGTTTGGGCAAAACTATAATCGGCAGCCTCTAACATAATGAGACCAGGCTTTTTGAACAGTGTATCCACAGCCTTGGAGTCTACTCTAGTAGGAAAAATATCTAAAAGAATGAGATCTGAAACCAAAGACGAGATTTCTTCTCACTGAAACACGTAAGGCACTGTTATAAAAAATAGAACGAGGAAGCACTGAAAAAACTTCTCAAACCTATAAATTTTTCCAAAAAATCTTTAACCAATGAATGTGGCATAGAATCAAGTTATGTCAATCATGATTATTTCGACCAGGTATATTTCATTTTCTGATCTTCCACATGCTCAAAACGGTGATCAGAAAGAGATTTAGTGAAAATCCTACAAGATGAGCTGTTAGGCTTTCTTCCAATGTTATCATTTGAATTCCTCAAGGAATTAAATCTCCAAGAAGAATAAGAGGCTCATTCATATTGGAGAGCATGACGGTCAGGTCTTCAAATGCAGCTTTCTTTAAGAAAGGGTCTGTTGGTAGATAAATACCACAAACAAATGCTTGCACACCCTCTTCCTAAAAAAACGAGCAGTATTCAATTGTAGTCACACATGCTTTGACACGGCTAGGGTCCTAGCAAGCTAAAAGACGAGCTTTATCTTGGGCAAAAGAACAACTAGATATAATTGGGTACCTGGAACATTCTTTTGTCCAAGAAGCAACCCCTTCCTAAGATAGCATGAAGTCTAAAATGAAGAAACATGAAGGGCATTGGTCATTTAGGGCCAAATTTATCTCCATCCGAGCTGATTTTCTAACTAGACCTTGGAGATTCCATGATAGCAGTTTCATTGGGAGGCTTGATATTTCATTTGTTCCAATTTGAACAGCCCCTTGAGTTACAGGTCTGTCATCATCTTGGACATCACTTCTCAAACATTTTCTGCAAATAGGATCTTCTTTGTCAATGGATGCAGAAGACCTACTCCTAATCCTTAAGTATTTGCTTCCCTTTTCGTCCTCCTATGCTACATCTTACCCTGCTACAGTGTGAATTAGAAGTCAATACATATGTGTTCTCGTTTGTATCATTCTCGATCATAGCTGATTTCTAAGAATTGAGTTGGCCAATTGGTGACACTTAAGTATAGGATGTGAAGCTTGACAATGAAATCCTAGAGGAAAATTTTCTTCCTCTTGCTCCATCAAATTCTGGTCCGTCTAAAAAAAAGGATTTTTACTTTGAGTTTTCAACCTCTATGTGAGGAATTGGATTTGGAAAGTGAAGACCCGATGATCCTTCGTAGATGTATGCTCCTTTGTAAAAGAAGTACCTGCAACAACTCTTGGCATAACATTCTCTTCATACATTACATTGTTCTTTTCCAAATCTCCTAATGGATTTGGCCAGAATGTTAAATCGATTACTCATATTTATCGAAGAGATTTTGGATGTTTTAAGAACCTTTTGCTTCCTTAGTAGGTCTGGAAGAATTTTTTGTTGCTTCAGATCTGCATTTGTTGGCTAGGGTCTCTTTTTTTTTTTTGTTTTTGCTCTGGAGCATGAGAATTAACTTCACAATGTCTGTGAAAGTGAACCTTGCCCTTGTATACGGTCATTTGTTGAATGATTTTGTTGTTTTCGATAAGGATTTCAATTTCTAGTGAAGCTCCGTTTTGATTGGAATATCCAGCCTAATTCTAGCGAAAGAATGTCCAGAAACATATTTTGTTGGTCCATCACTGCAAGAAAGTTGCCTTTAAGGAATAAGCAACTCCTTGAAAGATTCTCCAGTTCCAGTAGATAGGATTTAGCCTAGGAGGCAAATCTACAAAGGTGTTTTCAATTCTGGATCAATATAAAGCTCTGATCCTATCACCCATTTACATGTATCAGGTTTTTTCTTTCAGAAACTTTTGGAGGCTGTTTTTTTGCACTGCAACTTCCAATTTGTGCTTGTTGGAAACTCTGATTAAGAAATCCCTTTTTCCAAAAACAGTGAATTTAGGGTTTGCCCTTCCTTTCCACAGTTTTTCAAGTTCCTTGAAAGAAAATCCATAATCTATACTAACTTTTGAAGATGCCCCAACAAAACATTCCACTGCAGCCCATTGAAAAGGAATATTCATTTGCTGATAATCATCCTCAGAAATCTTGATGTGCATCTTGCCATCATTTCACTACCTGTAATGGAGTAAGATCTCTTGTGTCTTAGTCATAAAGACCTCCTGCGATCGATGCCCATGAACTTGAAGGAGGATCCCCTTTCAATTGAGGAGGGGAAGGTTGATGTTCAATGGTGGAAGAGCTTCTCTCTGAAACCCCTAGGGTGGGGAAAGAATGCTCATCGTCGACGTCCATTAGCCAAAAGATCCTAAAGGATTCTGTTTGCATTGGTGAAAAGACATTTAAAGACTCTATTATATTAGGAGTATCAACTTTTGATTCCCCAATGTAGCAATGCTCGTCCAACTTCCCTCCACATTTTCTTCTCCTCCGAACTCTTTGATCAACCTTTGCAATTTTTAGGATGTTGGATAAGCTAGAAAGAAGGGAAGGAGAAACTTATTGAATGTTTTGTGTAGGTGCCCTAATAAATAACAACACTAGAGGTGTTGTTCTTAGTAGGTACATCCAATAGTGAGTTTATGTAGTTGTGTACTACACATTCTTTAGTTGAAAGCCTCTTTCTCCTATTTAATTAGTTGTCATGCAACTAATTAGTCCATACTGAGGATCAACCCGAACCGAGTGAACGGTTACAAACGCTAAGGTACACAAAAGATTAGCAATGGAGATAATGTAATATAACTAAATAGATATTTTTATATTCCTAATTAAGGAACCTAGCCGTCCTATTATTTTCCCTCATCCTTTTCTAAGTATGACCATCCTTTCTAGGAGAAGGTTAAATTTTTCCTTTGAATCTGTCTTTACCAGACGTCATATGATGTTTTTCAGTTCATTGTCAAACTATTTCCTATTCTGTAGCGAATGTCGATCTATCTGCTCAATTGGAGTAAACAATTCTTAGTATTTTATGATCTTTTGCATAACCTACTCTTGTTATTGAGTAATAGTTATAGCACTAATAAAGAGAAACATGGCTGTAAGACTGTTTCTAGAACATAATTGAATTTTCTCCTTTCTGATGTAACGATTTAAAAAATTTCAGGATCTTGTTAGTTGGGAGGTGGCAATCAAACTCGTCCCACCTCCGACAATCTTTAAATATAACAATCAGGTATTGGTTTGCCCTTGATCTATTTTGATCTAAAATCCTCAAGACTTGAGATCTACAACTCTAAGCTCAGATCCCCCTCCCACTGATCATCATACCATTTCTTGATTCAAACAAGGAAAATGAGGATTTTAAATGTGGATCTTCAGTTTAATGTTTTTAGTTTGATGAATCATAGTTTTTGTAGAGGATCTTTTGCCATATCAATTAAAGGGTTCCACATCAGTCGCATGTGTGGATCTAAAATCTGAAGCAATCAAACACACTAGAAGAATAATTCTACTTAAAGTTTTAGACCTCTTGAGACAACTGATACATGCATGTCACGTTACACGCACCCCATCAAATTTGTGTGTGTGTGTGTCAGAATAATTCAAACCGTTTTAGTCTCCATATATGTGAGAAGTCAGTACACCATCACAAGGTGATTCAATGACTTCTGTGGCATAGTTACATAACCAAAATTTTCATTTACCACGAAGAGAGATATTGGACTGTACTATGCCAAACATTTCAAGGTTAATGTGCTTCAGACGGGTGAAGTTTTCAGTGGAACAAGAGCAATTAAGCTGAGATTGTTAGTACTGTCCTCCTAGTCATGTTTACATGTGAAGGTGATGTAAATGAAGAGACTTAATGGAAAGGAGGGATGAATAAAAGGAACACAAATATAAAATGCAAATACAGGCCTGCGCCTTCAAAATTAAGAGGCTCAGTTCATGTACTGCACTACTATTATTAACAATAATAAATATTGGCACCATGCCAACCAATAAAAGCCTATGCAACAGCGATGGATGTGCTTGGCTACAAAGATTAGCTGGCCTAAATAGAATTCCGCTAAACTAGTAAACTAACATCAACTTGATATGAACCACTAAGGACATTAAGAGGTCGTTTGATGACCATAGGACACACAGAACAGGACACGCGTGTCCTGTTTAGTAATTTTTTTCATCAAATTGGACAATAGACATGGTGGACAGGACGAACGGCTGAGTGAAGGTATAAATAACTTTTTTGTTCCGTTCTGTTCCGAACTAACCCTCGGAACAGACAGGACACAATTTTGCCTCCCGCCCCCAACGACCTCGACCCCAACCCGGAGCCCTCAACCTCTGCTCCCATCTTCCCTGCCGTTCTCCTCTTCTCCGCCCCCGACCTTACTTTTTCCTCCATCTCCGCCCTCGTCTAAGCCCCCGAGCTGCCCTATTCCTATTTCTCTCATTCTGTTTCTCTCATTCTCCTCTGCCGCCCAAGCTGCCCTAGCCCTCACCCTGTAGCCCCTACTTGTCTGCCCTTCACGCTTCTTCACCCTCCTTCAACCTCTCGCCTCCTTCAAACGTGCAGTGGATTGAAGCTTCCCCTCGTCAATCAAGCAATCTGCAACCTCTCAGCCCAGCAGCTCCTCAGCTTCCTCTTCTCCTCTCCTTAGCTGGAACGACAGCTCTCAGTAGCAGCGACTCTTCCCCACCTCTGTCGAGGTTAGGCGCAGGCTGCTTCTCTCTTTCTTTCTCTCTGTTGTTTTCCTTTTTCCTGACCACAGGCTTATTTCTTGCCCTTTTTCCATTGCCGGTTATCATTTACAGGCCATCAGTAGACCAGCCGTAGCTTCCATTGCAGCCCAGCAGCAGCTTCTCGTCGAGGTAAGGGCGTCCTCTTTTTTACAACAAAAATAAATCTATAACAGACAGGGTTTATTGACTATTGAGATTTTTTTTGTTCGGTTGGTTCACATTGATATACATCTATTGTTAAATTTGTTAGTTGGAACTTGTTTGCCTTCAATGAAATTAT
>JAANDH010001369.1:0-60678 GCA_011799765.1 Nymphaea thermarum | reverse complement strand
AACCCAAAGGGCCATATTTATACATGTAAGAAAAAACTGAAAAATAAATGACATTGACTCTTGGTAACTCCACTATGGTCATTATGGACATATTAAAAACAAAAAACTGAAAATGTAATGACCATATTAAAAACAAAAAACTGAAAATTAAAATAGGCAGGGTGAAGGGGTTGTATTAATTTTGCATTAACTTTCATCAGGTCTAAATCTGCAATGCTATATTTGAGCGGCAGGAACAAACGTGATTACATCAAAGATGGTCTCCCCAAGCTAACTGAAACTGATCTTTCATTCAAGGAACGGAGATTGACTTATCACTTGTTATGTCGTGGTTATCAACTCCATGGAGCCAACTCTGGTTTTCTCTTTGCCGAGGCTTGCTCATCAAATATGGAAAAAGGTGAAGGAGCAAAGCCAGAATTTCAGCTGCCATTTAGGAGATCTTCAGGGTATGTTGAATGAACTTGATTTTCTTATCAACATGTCCATTAGGATCAAGAGCGAAAAAATGTGTGAGCAATAGAAAATCTTTGAGCTTCTTACGAGTTGTTAGGCCCAGAATATGAGCACAATAGCACATCTGAAGCCAAATTTTGATGTCCCAAGAACTACCATCTTTAAGCACCGTTTGTTTCATTCTGATGAAAGATGAGTGAAGGAAATGTGTAATGCTTCTAAAAATTGATTCCTCAAAAGAGGACTCCAGCGATGTAGAACAAGTTGCATTTTATGACAATGACAAAAATGGAGAACATAAATAGAAGAACCCTCTAAAATGGTTCTGTTCTCACTGCAAAATGGAGGGACATACCAAGCAGAGGTATTGGTTTCTCAATGGGAAACCAAGGACCATCAAACAAAGGAGAAGGAAAGTTCGACCACCATCGCTAAAGTTGGTGCGGCCAAGAATGCAACAAGTCTACCTCAACTCTTGTAAAAAATAAATGAACTACAAAACGTCAACGAAAATCATGCCAAAGATCTGCAAGGTGCTATTGCCGCTTCAGCCAGAATTAACTCCCACAAACATTCTACACTAATGCTTTCCTTCCCTAACACCAGATTTTTGGATTTTTGACTTCGAAGCTAGTGAACATATGACCATGAGCTGCAATAATCTTAATAATTGTTCATATATATGACTAGTCAAAATCTACTACTCTTACAAATGGTTCCAATATGCACTTTTTCTAGATGTTATATTTGATGAAGATCATCCTTTTTTCTCTCACCATACCAGCCAGAAGAAGGATAATTTGAACCATGACAAGATAGTTTTTGCGGATGTCTTAGAGAATGAAGACTTTGATGTGATGATTACCCATCACAGTGGTAGTAACCAAGAAGAAACAGAGGAAAACATCGAGTCCGCTCATGAAAAAGTTGATGCTAAAACTACCCAAACCAAATGGATCCCAATGACAACACGTTAGTACCTAATGAGATGCACTTGGAGACCATTGAATCTCATCCTTCTGAACCTCCCATAAGAACACCGTCTTGGACCATCCATCCTCCTAAATACTTCAAAGATTTGTCACCTATTCTGTAATTACCCATCCGTTAGAAAAATTCTTGAGCTACCGTCAATCTCCCTACACGCTAGGTTTGCTTGGTAAGTCAAATACAGAAACAAAACGACCCAGCCACAGATCAAGAAGCGATCAACAAATATGAGTCCAAGCAATGCATGAAGAACTCGGGCTTGCCAAGCATCCAACATTTCCAACCGATCTTTCAATGGATAGAGATTTGTCGGTTCCCTGGTTAGGAGAGTATCTCTCATTTCAACGAAATCACCCTTGCGCATACTTGCATCCTCTGAATTACCTTGTAATTTCTAAACTTCCATGTCACCCACATCACCAACTGCTTAATCTTAAAAACTACTACGAAATAGATGGGGCATATCGCACCATAATCAATAACATGGCCTTCAACAAACATGCACTCGTCAGATTCCACAGCGTTGCACCAAGGGCTACATTTGGTCACCATCTGATGTCCGAGCCAACGAAGACGCTCATTTGAGATGAGTTATTTTAAAAGATTAGTATGTTTTCAACATGAATTAGTATAACTTCCTAAAAGTTGGCCTGGTTCTTTCTCTTTGTAGTTGGAGTGTTGCATTCACACTCAGTTACAAGCGCACGTTCATACAGCAGAAGGCGAGTATCTGAACAAGCAGATATATCCATGTTTGTGTGAATGCAAGAGTTTCTGAGTTTGGCATTCACTTCTTGTGTAGTATAAGCTTCAGTTAGCTTCTACCAAAAAAGGGCTTCGGCTTCGTAATTATTCTAATGCATCTTTCTGTAGTTTCTAAAGCGAATTGCGTAACTGTATTTTCAGTAGCATTGCTCGTTAGTTGGAGTACCAATGCAAGCATGCGGTTTGGCCAAGCCGAAGAAAGAGTAGTATAGAGTTTATTTTTTAAGTCATAATCAATACAGTTGCAGAGAACAGGGAAATGTGGGAACTCTCCAAGCAAAGACTTCACAAAGCAAAAAGAAAAATTGAGAAGAAAGATGAGGAGGCGAAGGTGGAGGAGTATTGGCCAAAAATAAATGCAAAGGCAGACCTGAAAGAACGCCCGCAGAATGAGGTCGGTCTAAATTCATGCCTCCCTCTCTCTCTGTCTCACTCTAAGAGGGGCGGTAGGACTTGATGGGAGCAGCGCTGGGTGGTGCTGCACCGGTTGAGATCACTTCCACTTAGCGGCGACGATGTCAGCGAGGTCGACGACCCTCTGCGAGTATCCCCATTCGTTGTCGTACCAGGCGATCACCTTCACCATGTCGTCGCCCATCACCATGGTCAGCGACGCGTCGACGGTCGACGACACGTCGGAGCACCTGAAATCGACGGACACGAGGGGCTCGTCGCACACCGACAGAATGCCCTTCAGTTCCTTGTCCGCGCTCTCCCTGAAGGCGGCGTTCACCTCCTCCGCGAACGTCTTCTTCTGCACCTGCACCACCAGATCCACCACCGACACGTTGGGCGTCGGCACCCTCAGCGCGATTCCGTTCAGCTTCCCCTTGAGCGTCGGGAGCACGAGTGCCACGGCTTTGGCCGCACCGGTAGACGTGGGCACGATGTTCAGAGCTGCCGCCCTGGCCCTCCTGAGGTCGCGGTGGCTGGCGTCCAGCAGCCTCTGGTCCCCCGTGTAGGAGTGGGTCGTCGTCATGGTCCCCTTGATGATGCCTGCAAGCCAGGCTCACTTGCGGTGAGTAATGAACTACCGGCAGACTCTGCCGCACTACTTTATTCTAAAGGAAGGAATGAAACAGAGAAACCGTGAAGATGATTGTCATGAAATTCTCCTTGTGATCAACGACTCACCAAACTTCTGGTCGAGGACCTTCACGAAGGGGGCGAGGCAGTTGGTGGTGCAAGAGGCGTTGCTGATGATGACGTCGCCGTGGGAGTAGGCATCAGCGTTCACGCCAACCACGTAGGTGGGGATGTCTCCCTTGCCGGGGGCGGTGATGAGCACCTTCTTCGCCCCTGCCTCTATGTGCTTCCCTGCACCTTCCTTGTCCACGAACACACCCGTTCCTTCTATCACCAGGTCGATGTTCATCTCCCTAGGAAAAGTTGGAAAGAAAAAAACAACCGCCAAATGGGTTGTTTCGTCAGAACATAGATCATCTAGCCAGGAAAGCCATCAAGTGAGTAGATTGAGGTAACACAGCAAGGGCCTCCCTTCTAAAAGCCTGACTAAGAAAATTCTCTTGCCAATTTTTGGACATGGATCTCACTTATTAATAATAATTTTGTCAATTTTCTGGGCAGGAACCAAACGAATGCTTCAAATTCCTTCAGATCGAATTAGTTCAAGGATGGGATCTAGCAATCGATCGAGGGATGGTGGCCCGTGAAATACAGAATCTATCGTAATGTGTTCCATGAACAGAGCGATCGGCACTACCAAGGACAGTATAAATTCTCCCTGCTTGGAAATTTAGATTTTAATAGTACTGCCAATGGGTAACCATATATGTGTCATCCCTGGTACTCGCGGGCCAACTAGGGTGACGCAGAACCGAAAAGCCCCACTGAGCTGAGACTAGATTCAGCTCAATAGAAGCTCGACGCCGCTCAAACTCACTCATCAAAGCACACTGATGAGCAAAGTGGAGCTGAAGCCAATCAAATATTGGTTAGAATTCAGCAAAGCTCATCCGCTTGCGACTTATGTATGCCATCTTTTCTTTCCTAACAGAAGAAAACAGCTTTAGGAACAACG
The DNA here is from genome assembly GCA_011799765.1 of Nymphaea thermarum. Taxonomy (NCBI): domain Eukaryota; kingdom Viridiplantae; phylum Streptophyta; class Magnoliopsida; order Nymphaeales; family Nymphaeaceae; genus Nymphaea; species Nymphaea thermarum. Next base: position 56,426 of record JAANDH010001369.1, on the reverse strand, counting down.
TTTGCCTTCATTTTGGCCAATGAAGCCTCCAGTTTCGATCCTGCTTCCTGGTTACATCTTTAGTTTGGCGAAAAGAAAACAATAGCCCCCATTCTATAAGCTTAAAGCTCAACCACCAAGTATTCAAGCTCGACATGTACTCGTGTTGGCGTGAAAGCTGCACGGAGAACTCGAACCGTGAAAGCAATGGCTTCTCAGATCAGCTCTTGTACAGCACTACCTACAATTGAAGCTAGAGGTGAAACACAAGGTGTGACGACTCCAAGGCACCTAGCAAGTGCCTATGTTCAGGTGAGGCAGTATAAGATGCTTTTAACAGAAGGGACGTTAGAGACGATTGTTCTAATCTGCGAAGAAGAAAGATTGATGGGAGCAAGAACAGACAAGACTCACAGGACTGCTGCTCAATCTAGGAACTAACAAAATAAACTGTAGCAATGCAAGAATCAGGTTGAAAATAAAGTAGAAATGGAAGCCGATATGACCATCTTTAGTATATAATGCTGTCGCATGAGTTTCAGGCCCAAATATTTCGGAGAAGACTTGCAGAAGAATCAAAGGTCGTCCGAGTGCTTACTTCCATGGAAGAGTGACGGGGTTTCTGCTGGAGACAACTTTGATGACCTTGCCGTCGACGGAGATTGCATCATCACCGACAGCCTTGACGTCTGCCTCAAAGGTTCCGAGGGTGGAGTCGTATTTGAGGAGGTGAGATGCCTGCTTGACACCTCCAGTGTCGTTGATGACAACGACATCCAGGGGCGAGTCCTTGCGTCCATGCCAGCACCTGAGGAAGTTTCTCCCTATCCTTCCAAAGCCATTGATTGCTACTTTAAGCTTTGCTTCAGTCACTCCCTTCTTGTACCCAAACCCGCCAACCTTCCAAAATCCAAACAAACAGAACTTAAACTACAGAGCAAGGAGCACCACAGCATGCCCGTTATGCAGATATTCTCATTGCATTTTCATGCCCACTGTGCAATGCAGCAGACAGGTTTGAACAGTTGCATGCTTCCAAGAAGGTTTGTTAAACAATTATATACTTCCAAGAGCTAACAATGTATGAAACAGGGCAACCCAAACAACACATAGCATGCAGAACTACCTGCTATGCCCTTGACAAACTCTGTGACCACAGAATTTATGCAACTGCTAATATGAATCTTTGAATGTTTTGGTGCATGCATTGGTCGACTAGAGTTAGCTCGATTGCGCTCCAAAAGGCTCAGGAAAGTAGGACTATAGCGTCCGCGAGAATGTTGCTTGATGGAGTGTAACAGAGCATCACAGGACCTGTTCCACGTTTCATATAGTAAATGGCTGTAACGGACAAGATGTTCGCTCTGGAGAGAATGACTTAGTTTCAGGATTGTGGCTCTCAAGTTGGTGGCATCTATTATTTTCCTTTTTCCTTCGTCCTAAGGACACTGGACCGACAAAAGAGGACATGTAGGGGAGCGGCTAAGTAGAGACGAAAAGTGAAGCATTTTGTTCTGAAGGGGGTGGCTTGTGAGAGTCCTCAATACCCACGCCCTCCGTGGATGGAAAGGCTGTATAGTCACTAAGTCAGATAAGTAGTACTTGGACCCATTGGCACCAAGAAAAGCGTTTTTCAAACGAAATCCATGCAGTGTTTAGTACTTGCTGCCACCATGGTACACAAGGAAGAGTAAGACAGAGAGCAGCAGAAACATGGTGATTGTTACAATCCATAAGAAAAGGAAATGTGGTCATAAAAATTTCGAGTAAAGGCTATGGGAAAAGGATAAAGGAAAAAGAGCAAAGCTGGTGTCACTTACCGCAGAAGTCTGGAATGCGATCACAGAGAGGAAGTCATCTGATGATTTTCTCGTAACAGGGAAGGACGCCGAGCTCCTTAGCCCCGAGAACTCCGAGAAACCCTTGGCGGAAGCCTGCACATTTCACACCACAGCCGCTAATTGTGAATGGGCGAGTCAGGAAAATCGAAAAGGGGAGGTGAAGATGAAGATGGAATCGAAGGGAAGAAGAGAGGATACCTGGACCGAGGCATTAGCTACAGAGGCCACAGAGAGAGTAGCCGACGCCATGGTTGCTGGGGGACAATGGCGATAGCAGGGGCGAGAGCTTCACTTGAGGAAAAGATATGTAGAGAAGGGGAGAGAGTGAGGAGGAGGATTTTTTGGGGACGGGTGGCGGAAGCGAAAGGAGAGGAGGAGGGGAGGGAGGGATGAGGTTGTGGATAGCCTCACGTTGAATGAATGGCCGTGCTTTCGGGTGGGTACAAAACCCAGGGCCACTATATAAGCTCCGGCGGCAGCACAGAAGAGGATTATGTTTGTGTGGTGGTGAATGGGGACACCAACACTTTCTCTGTGGCTTGTGGCTGCTCTTCTTCCGGCGGAGCATGAGTGGTACTAGCCAGTGACTCTGTGTGTGTGCGCGCGCGCGAGCGCACTGCATAGGGGTGGGCCTGCTTGCATGTGTGTGACAGTGTGAGAGATAGAATAGCGTTGCTTCCAATGATTGTTGGAGACTTAAGTCACATGTAGCTTATTTTCCTTGAAGGTTGTGGAGTACATTTTTTTTGGAGAACTTTTCAAAAAAACATTCTTTTTCAGGTAGACAGTTGGTTATTAGTTCCAGTGGCTTGGTTGCCCATCAACTGAATGCAATGGGAACTTTTAGTCAAGCATTGATTAAGCTCTGGACCTTCTCAAATACTGGAGAAGAGGAGGCTTTAGCTCGACAATGAACTGCCAATTGCTTACTAAAACAGTAAATCCTCTAGTTGACCGGTTGCTGGTTCTTCAATCAAATCTTGAAACAGTTATATATATATATATATATATATATATATCGGCCTCTTCAAAATATCGCCCCCCTTCAACCATAGTCTTTTTGCTGCAAGGCATAGAGTGCTCCAAGCTGCTCAACTGATGCCCACCCCTCGATCCATTTGACACGCATATCGCACACCTGTCATACAAACACGGCACTATAGAATATCATTAATTAAATATCGCCAAACAGGGTTCATTCCGCTCGACTGATATTTCTAAATGATGTGTTAGAATATTCTTATAATTAACAACTCGCTTCTTGCATTGATTCTTCTTGAAGTGCCTCATAAAGTATTTTTAATTAATGTCGTACTCTATATAATGTGACCGTTAACTGACACTCATCCATACCATGACAAAAAGGGCGCACAGTGTCATCTTGAGTTGCACGGACAAAAAAAATGCAATATAATGACCGGCACAAATAAATCAAAGACTGCAGCATAATGATGCTTTTGAAATTAATTAACATGCATTTTTTTGTGCCCATTAATGAGTACATAGCGATTAAGAGTGAAGAGATCGCGGAAATGCCTTTGTGATTCGCCTAGCTTATGATTCTGATAATTATGGGTCGCCACAGGATGACGGATGCGATTCGGATCCGTTCTTTGAAAAATGAAATATGAAATATGAATATGGTCGCGTATAGCCAAATCGGTGAAGGAGTCCAACAAGAAGAAAGGCGTTCAAACTCGGACATTTGGAGACCGAACCTGCGAATAACTCAAGAAAAGGACAGATACGAAGTCAAAAGGGAGCTGGGATCTTGTGTAAGCCTCACGTACCACTATATGTGAAAAATGGAATTCGGTTAGATTTGCAGGGTTGGCTGTAGGCTCTTTCACTTTCTTTCTCTAACACACCAAGAAAAGAAAATCGAAGTGAAGAAAGAAGAAGACACAAAGATTTAAGTAGTTTGGAAACAGGGTTCTCTTTTACTCAGTCATACTCATATACATAGACTTGCTGATTGCCATGCATCTTCGGATTTTGTAATTTTCGCCGCCTCCTTCCTCTGTTACACTTTTTTTTTATGAAGCCCTCAAAGTTAAGTTAAGGAAGGAGCTACAGAAAGGGACCAGACAACATGTTTGACCACCTCCTCCTCCGCCAAAAAGCGAATGCGAACAGGAGTTCTGACTAACGTCTCGTGTGAACGTTCGAATTTTGTTTCTTTCCGCAAAATTTGCATGCCCTTCTCTCTTTTTCTTTAGTTTTACACACTGCCTGAGAGAGACGCTGTGGTTGGCTGAGTGAGATGAGGCAGCGCGCGCCTTCCGCTACCAGGCTGGCCATGAAAAAGCAGGCCGCAGCTAACCCTCTGCGGCTCCACCTCCGTCAGCTATTCTTCCTGCTGACTAATGGCCACGTAATATCAATGAGCAGTCAACAGCCCGATCGTCCTCCGTTTCGTTAAAGTTAGTGCGCATTTCCTTTGCCATTAAGGGAGCTACAAGACGCAGCGTCATCCTAATTTTCTGATTTTTTTTTAGTCGTCCATCGACTCAACGCTCTGGCAGTGTAAAAGGCATCCATCCATGCATTTCCTGTCACCCCGGGCCCCGGCCATGCATGTCTCAAACAATAGGCGGCGCATCGGCCTCTTCGTCCCTCTACATTATTTTTAATTATTTCTCCATATCCTTGTAATTGCTGTGATCGTCAAAGCTGACAGGCACCACTTTTGATTGTATGACATGGCTTGGACTTGGAACATTTTGAAATGAGAAGGATTCAGGATACTTGGGGACGGTCAAAAGCTTGAGAGAAAACGATGTGCTGAGTCGAAGAGGATAGATCAAATCTTGACTCTCGAAAATTTTCTTCTAAAGTGCAGATCTAGGCGGGCCTATTGCTCGTGGAATGGCAAATAAAAAGTAAAGGAAACTTGCTTTTTTTATGTGTAGCTACCTTTTACTTGAGATCTCATAAAAAACACCAAGTCCTTGTTTTCATATGAAAAAGAGCATAGTTTTCGGTAACTAGTTGAAAATGCAAAAAAAAAAAGGGCAAAGATTGGTGCGAACGCAGGCAAGCCGCTCGCCGGTCGATCTGTTCTTCTGAATGAATGAGCGTTAAGTTTTAAACTCTTCTCGAAAAGATAACAGCTGATTGGTCCAAATATTCCATGTTGAATGGGGGGACAGTCAGAATTTCTATCCCCTCACACGTGTACAGACGTTAATAAAGGGGAGGCTTTGTTGGGGAATATGGCCAGTCGATCGATCGCCCCTCGGTCTAAGCTAGGGCCCTGGTGTCGTGGGACCCAAGCATTATTCAGCTCCAGCCGAGACTATAAATTTGGAGAGAAGGGCCGGTGCTCTGCCCAAGGCGCGTCTTCCAGCTCTCTCTCTCTCTCTCTCTTTTGTGTTCGTCGAGTATTCCCTTCTTCCGCCGTCGAGTCTGAGCATCAAAGGCTGCTTCGTCGCCAGAAGGATATATATGGACAACCAACATGACTTGAAGGTGCGGATTTGGAATTCCTTCTCCTATGTGCAATCGTCTTTCAACTTTTCTCTCTTCATGGGTTGGAATAGTATTGATACATTTGATGCTTTACTTCAGAAGTGGGAACTGAAGGTAGCGGTCCACTGTGACGGATGCGCAAGGAAAGTGAAGAAGGTTTTGCAACGCATTGATGGTACGTAAACAGCTTTTTTTTAGGTCGATGTCTCATGGATTTTCGTTTTCCTCATTCAAACCAACAGTTCTCCAGAACTTGGATGCTCGTAGAAGTAAAATTTTGGACTAAATTTTGTGGGTGCCTGCTTCTGGTGGTGGTAATTAACAGGGGTATACAGGGTGAGTGTGGATTCTGCAAAGCAGAAGGTGACGGTCGAGGGCGATAGCAAATTGAATCCTGATGTCCTCGTCAAGAAGTTGGCGAAGACAGGCAAGCCTGTCGAGTTGCTGCCGGAGGTCGACCCGAAGCAGAAGCCTTCTTCCGATGACAACAAGGCAGAGCCTCCCCCGCAGAAGGATGGTGGCGACAAAGAAGAGAAGAAGAAAAAGTCAGAAGATGCAGGAAGCGAGCAGAAAGGAAAGAATACAGAGAAGGATAAGGATGGTTCTGCCTCCGTAACCGGCGACACCACTGCTTGTGATGTTGTTCAATCAGCCAAGGACGGTGGCTATGTTACGGAGATTAGGCAGGATTTGAGCCACCCTCCTCCACCAGAGAGCCTCGGTTTCTACCCTTTCAATCCCAGTGTGGTTCAATACACGGTACACTATCACACAGTCGATCCATATGCGGTTCACCCTTACAGGCCAGGTCAAGCGTTTTGCTGCGAGATGCCGGGCCATTGCCCGCCACCTGCCTACCCTCCGGCCAATCTTCACTTTAATACCGACATGTTCAATGACGAGAACACCGGCAGTTGCACGTTGATGTAAGGGAAGCTAGCCGTCCAGTCTGGTTGGTTGTTCTTCTCCTTTCGTCAGTAAGACTAGTTCTTGTAGACCAAAATGCAACGTCTCTCTTTTATTTAGAACTAGCAAAAGCTGCAACACACTCAACTTTAGATAGGTTAGGTATCACAGTCTCATGTACGTTGCTGATTGTAAAAATTAACCGATACTATTAACAACCTAATATTGATTCTTCGTCCTTGCCTTTGTTGCCTTCATTTTGGTTGTTGGATTGAAAATTACTTATTAAAATAAATAAATAAATAAATAATGAAGGGGAAGCTTCAAATGTCTCGTCTCTCTGTTATGGGTCAATGCTTTACCATGTGGGTCGTGGAGTTGGTTGGATGCCGGTTTACGATTTAAGAGCTGGAGTGACAGAGTATTATGGTTTCTATTCGACACAGACGGATATCGTTTTTCCAAATTAAACAACATTCTCTTTCGGTCCTGTCAACAATCCTACATAGTGACTGTTGCTAAAATTCGGATGATTTCCTGAAACTAGCTTCTGATATGAAATTTTGAGCATTTAGAGATACTCTCGATATGTCCAAGAAGACGACTGTAACCAAACAGTCTCTGTAACTAAAGCACAACCTGCTCGTTATATTCGCAACAATTCAAATATTACTTTCCCAGGTGAAAAAACATTAGATGCTTTTTCTTGCGAAGTGCAATCATCTTTATGTTTGGGTGGTTATGCTGAATGCGTCACGTAGGGTAATGCCAAAAAATGCAGATTGCCGTGAGTTTCACGGCTGATGGAGCAGTTTTGAGCAAAACACTCATCAAGCAGACCAAGCCCTCGTTGAACTAGAAGAGATGAGATCTTATGCTTGTCCCAACTTGGGAGAGAAGAGTATGATCCTTGGTGTTTGGAAAGTTGGTCTGGTTCAAACTGAGCAATTGGATGCTTCAAACTTGCTTCTGCTGAAATGGTGGTTGACTCAAACGCAATTGAGAACTCCAATGGATTTTGCATTCAGAGCATTCATCGCTGGTGGGCACATGGCTTTGTACTGGTTCAATGGCTGTATTGCACAACAGCACAATGCCTTCCTGTTCAGGCTGTTAGTTCGAATTTTTCCAACTAAGATCTTTTCGGGGAAGCTAGCTGAGAATTAGCCAGCTTGTTCGCCAAGGACGTTAGAAAAGAAAAGGAAATAGCAGTGGAAAAAGAAGGTTTTTTTTTTTCAGTATGTAGTCCCTTTTAGCTTTTCCTTCTCCACTCAACAGCTTTGGTATTAGATATCGGGCTGCTGCTGGCAATGGCTGGATGGATTTTTCTCTTGGCTTTCAACAACTACAAAGGGTCAGTTGGTCATGTCCCGTGAGAGTTGCCATAGTTTATTTAGCCTTGATCAGTCCTATCGTAGTGCATATGATAGTACCCTTTGGGCATTTTCATCGACGACCAACGAATTAAAGTTGGTGAGCTTTGGTGGTTGATTATTTTATGACGATTGATGTATCCTAAAGATGCTTCCAACCTTTCTTTCTTTTTCTCCTTTTTCCTTTTCTGTTCCTTCTTTTTGCCCTGCTGAGGGGTTAAACCGAAGATTAATGGGATCGGAACAAAGGCCTGGGGAGCAATTCCAGATGTTCTACGGGTGGATAGGAAAAATTAACTCATTTGACCTATATTTAGTGCCTACTGTTTAGATACGTTTGGGGTTCTTTTAAGCACCATTTGGATTTTAATAGCTAGGGATACTGGTTTCGTATAATGAGATGATTTTTATTACCCAAGCAATACCCGCGAGATCAATTCCCATGGCGAAGACAAAGCGACGCTTTTCCTCAAATCTGAAAAGCTCAAACAAATTGGACATGTCCCTCCTTAATTTATTAATAAGATACAATGATCTCAGTGGAAATGGCAGCCAAATTTCAGGGTGATCAGTGGTCATAACTAAATTCTGTGACATACTGTGCGGCTCCATCACGAACGTAACATATTCGGCTTTTAAGCGTTAATTCCTTAGGACGCCATCATGAGAAAGCAGTGATCGGTGCTTCCTGCTGAAGTTAATGGTCTTATGCCTCAAAGTTGATTCAGAGAAGAAAGGCGATAGCCTGTTGCGGGCATCTAAAGCCAAGAATTGAAGCATAAATCCCCCCACATCGAGCGTCGTTCTTTTAGCACATAATTGAGGGCTACATTCTTCTTAAGCTCTTTTAAGAAGAATGTCGCCCTACACTTCCCTGAGATATGATTGTGGGCACCCTTGGTCTGCCTGGTGAAAGATGTCCATGCAAAACCAGTCCCTTTCTCTGGGTGTATATTCTACGTCCTCTACTTTTGTCCCAATTTGACGATTTGGTTAGTTCAGGTTAAGAGACGTGAAAAGGTAGATGCCGATGGGACAACACATATGGGTCCGAGAGAAGGTATCTCCCCCCCCCCCCCCCCCCTCCCCCGCCGCAGTTGAAAGTACCAATTCATGGTCCTGTAGCAAATAAGTGCGATCACTGTGCTGAGAATAATATGAAAACCGTTTAAACGAGAAGAGAAAAAAAAAAAAAAAAGAGAAGGGGCTTCTTTTATTTGTATGTGGCCGAACGGAGATGAGAAATCGCATTCAAGATGTGATGGACCCTATTGATTGAGAGTTTAAGAGCACTTTCATTTGCTTTTCTGCTTTCATTAATCACTCACCAAGGTGCTCCCTAAGCCAGTCCCTTCTGCCAGCATAATACTGCTTGAAGAGCACAAGGATTTGTTATGAGATGCTCTCTTCTTGATATCTTTCTCTTGCATCAATTCTAAAATTGGGTGCTCTTGTGGCTTGAATCTGTGCGCAGTCCTCTCAAAACCATGAATCTGAGACCCAACCTTAGGTCCTTTATTTGAAAGATGCAAGAACTACAACGCGAATCTTTACTTTATGGGTTTCTAGAAGTGACATGCGTTTCTTTCTCCCCTTTATGCTCAAAAACAAAAAATCCATGGATTTGGCAACACAGAGATCTTAAGCCTGCGGTTTTCAAATATATAATATAATAGAATCATGAATTCGAGAGGACATTTAACGTTAGACCAGGCTTTTCTATTCTTCCTATTTTTATTTTAACAGCCCCTCCTTTGGCCATGAATCCCACTCATCCGGAGCCCTGTGGTATTAGGCACGCATTCGGACCCAAACGTGTTGCTCCAAAGGTACACTATAAGATGAACACTATTTGTTTATCTTTTGAACTAAAGAAATGTTAGAATACTTAGAATCAAGTAGTTTTAAGCCAAGGTTAGAGTCGGCTTGAATTAATTGATTCTAACTGGCAAACCGATTTACTTTGGCAGCTACTCTAAGGGCGTCACACTTTACTTTTATTAGGAGCGGACATCCAGCCGTGCATTGCTAACCCAGCAACCAGCCTGGAAAGTCTCAGGCCCGGCCCCGGATTAAACAGGTGCCTAGCTGAGCCTTTTGTCTGTATGCATCCAATCGGACTATACATTGTAACTAAAGTTTTTAATATATATATATATCAGCTAGCTGCAAAATGTTGGTGATAGAATCTTTAGCCATTACTAGATCTACTCTTAGGCTCGGGTCCTTGGTTCGGTAGATCACAACCCGCCCTTTAACAGTTTCAGTTTCAACCCTAAAAGGGCTAGAATCCACGACAACCATGTATTCACAAACCTCTTTTATAAGCTCTTGAAGATCTCTCACAATTTTCATACGAAACTAAACATTTCGTTACATTTTTAATCATGGATTTTAAATATTTAGTTATACGACAACATGCGCAGTCCAGGTTTAGCCCGATTGCTTTGGGCTTGTTAGCTGAAATAAACAGTTAGTTATTAGTCCGGGTTTGGCCTGATGACCTTGTTAGCTTAAATCAAGACGGATGCCTGCCTTTATTTTTAACTATTTAGAAATATTTTATGATTTTTTATATTTCTAAATTAAATGTTTATATTTTTCACTTTTATAAAAAATATATTTTTTTTTTTACATATTCAACAGCATGCCTATTCCATTTCGAGTGAGTAAGAGGGTCAATCCCACCGCTCGAAGGCCCTCCATTCCCCTGCCTCCGGGGTCGTAGGCTGCATCGGTGTCGGTGATAGAAATGGACACTAAACACCTTTCAACTTAGATGTCGCATCCTACCGCCTTAAGACACAAAAACATAACGCCTAGAAGAATCAAACTAGAAACCTGTTTTATAAAAACCTTTAACCCAACAAACTACATTCAGGCATGTTTATTTCATTTAAAAACCATTCTTGCCATATTCGTTTAAAGCACAACATTTAAGTGGATATTATTTTTTTTCTTTTTAGAAAAGTATTCAAACTACAAAGTTCGAGTACGCCCATCGTTTTGGTAAATGACTCGTACACAGCTCCGACCCCAGACCTAGTTTGGTTGATAAGTCCAGCGGCAGTGAGTGTAATTCGAGATCACTTTAGGCGCGGAAGGGGAAGAAACGAAGGATGCCATTCCCGCGTGGGGCGTGGCGGGAAGGGCAGTTTTTGAGTCCTTCGGCGCTTCGACGTCTGCCCTATCTTGGTTTGTCCTCATCAGTTCCGCCCCCGTTAGATTTAAATTCCCATTTAGTTGATTATCTCTTCCAATTTTAGAGTCGTCGAGATCTTCGTTATCCGATCATCGATCCGTCAACTGCTACATCTGATTCACGCATGATTCTTTCTGCTATTCCTCGATCGTTCCTATGATTTTTCTTCGGAGTGTAAAATTCTTCTTTGGCAACGATGTTCGTGAGAGAAACCCACAAGAGGCAGCAAAGCGAAGCGCCTGTTGCCTGTTGTTCGAAAAAAGGGAGAGCTCGCTATCATCGTCAGCCCGAATGTTTGCACTTGAGGGCCACCGCTTCTCCGTTGGTCTCGTCCTCCTCCGGACGCTCCTACAGATCTGTGTGCTTGAGCGCGGATAGGGTTTACACCTTCGGCAGGGGACAAAGTTGTTGCGATTTTTGTTTCAGGGATCGTCGCGTTAGCCGGCAACATTGCCAGGTTTTGTTCGATAGTTACGAGGGAAAGGTTTTCATAATCGACGGAGCCGTTAATTCTTCTTCCGAATTGGAGATAGATAAGGTGCAGGAAAGATTGGGTAGAGGGGATGATAGCGCGGCGCGAAGAGGATCTAACTGCTCAATGAACGGCGTCTACGTCAACGGTTCTAAGCTGAAAGGGCGTGCCATTTTTCAGTTATTCGTTGGCGATGTGGTTTCTTTTGTCTGCAGTGGCCGCTCCAGTCCCATTGGCTTCGTTGTCCATTGTATTATTTTCGCTGATAAAATTATAACCAGAAGCAATGCGGAGTCAATTTGCGGACCAGGTTATCAGAGGTGTGGTGAGAGCTCCGTGCGACTGCAGTGTTTGCAGTCCGTCTACGAAAGGCTGTCCAATTTATATTTTTCAAGGACGCGATCTCCCGGAAAGGTAATATCTCGTAAAAAGATGTTATCGGGTGTTGAATTTTCTCAGGATAGTATTGATTCTCTATGCAGAAGATTCGTGCACGTTTCTGGACATTATGATCAGACTACAAATAGAAGAAGAAGAAGAGTCAGTCTTCTTGAAGTAGACCAAGGCTCCAGTAACTTGGAGCTGCATGCTGAATCAAAGATCAGTGACGCTAGTGGAGATATAGCTACGGGGCTCATGGGCACCAGTAACTTAATAATCTTATCGAAAACATGTGAAAAACGTTCACTCAAACGTGGTTATTTCTGCGGGACGTATTCTGATGGAGAGCTGATACTAAGGGCGCTATTGCTTTTGAAAAAGTGCAGATTGGCAAGGAAAGATTTGAACAACATTATGTGTTTTAATAATAATTTCGGGAATTCCTCTGCATTAGTTGGTCGTAGGCTAGGTAAAGCAGAAGCCTTCGATGAAGGCAGCTTTCCACCTACAGCATATGGTGGTACATATAAACACTTCAAGGGTCCTGATGTTATTCCGAAGGTGACTGATTTAATTCCCTGCGATTTAATGTATATTGAGCACGGAAAAATAAATCTGGTGACAGACACGGGTTCTTTTGGATCTGCTCCTTCAAGGGAGATAGTTAGGTGTCAAGAAATTCCTAACATGAACATTGAACTGAATGAGAGATACTCTATTACCAAGAGAATAGAAGGCTTCGAAAGTTCATGTGAAATAGGCGAAGTTTCCGTCCTAGGTGATTGCATGGGAAAAAATACAAGGATCCTTGTCACAGGAACGAATCAGTGCAAAGAACGTTCTCTCCCCAGTTACGGTGGTAATGTAATGAATCTGTTTTCAGCAAAGAAGATTGGAGAGGATGCATTTAAAATGAGGTTAAGAACGGAGAGTGCTATTCAGCACAAAATTTTCTTGGATCATAGAACTGTGAGTGCACAGAACACTGTAGGTTGTGTTTCATCCATTCCTTGTGAGCCTTCCCTTGCTGATGCACAATGCAAGTTTATGAACGAGAACATTGAAGGCTTAAAACGGAATAAAGACATACATACTCCTGAATCAGATGGCGAGACACTATTCCTGAACCGCCTTGAGTTTATGACCGTTGGTTCAACAGACAAGCCTCCCTCGGTTTCTCTTCCAGAACTACTTTCCCCTGTTGAGAGCCTTTCACGCATATTTGTTGCAACTTTTACAAGTAATATCTCGTGGTATGACATGTTTCCTGTATCTCGTCCCAAATGTAGCTATCTTTTTTCCACTCTTGCCAGTTTTAATGCAAAATATTGTAATCTCATTCTACTCTTAGTCTTTGTCTCCCCTGAACGCTGTAGCTATGATGATGTTTTCTTCGTCCATTGGGTTGCTAGTAGCACACCATTTTGGCCTTATTTATGCGAAAGTTTTTCTCTCTCTCTCTCTCTCTTCATTTTTTCCCTCGTGATGACGGGGAAACCATCAAATGCTGGCATGGGTGCTGCACAATTACCCTGTCCCATTTGTCCCTGAGTACCCTCTCTTGTCCACCAAAGGTTTCCTTCTGTAAAAATGAAAGAATATTAAGATCTTAGGCATCAGATTGCTTGTAATCCTGAATGCCATTTGTTGATGTAAATTCTAAATTTGTCACACAATAGAGGAGAAGAACGTGGCACTGCAAAAGTAATATCTTTAAATAGATGTATACCTGCCCTGCGAATATGGAAGAAAAGGTCATGAACTTCTTAACAGTATCATTCATGTGACCTTGCGTGTAATTTATAACATGAAAGAAAAGGTCACCAACGTCTTGAAAACATAATTCATGTGACCTTGCTGGATGGTGGCACAGGCACTATATCAGTTTATCATTAAAAATCTATTTTCTATAAGGATAGTTATAAAATGAATTAGTGGTGGATGACAAATGTGAATCATGTACAAAGCGATAGGCTTTTGCAGTTTCCAGTGAAGCAACTTATCTGCAGTTGCTTGCATTTTATGCTGCTTCTATTATCTGCTCTAATTCCTTGCTTTATGGTTTTATTTTTACCCTTTATTTTCAAGTATATATTCCTTGTCAATGAACAACCTGCATTTATACATGTAAATACTGAAAGTTCATTATCAACTTTTACAGGTTTCTTTCTGCTTGTAAGATCCCAAACAATTTACCTGTAACAGTCGCATGCCATGACACAGAGAGATGCTGGAATCCAGTTCATGAGCAGAGATGGTCACAACCTTATGCTCAATATCCAAATTTGGTGGTTGTGTAAGTGCATTTTTATCGTTACTCCTTTTTCCTTGACTACTCTTTTTTATCAGAAACCATATCCAATATAGACTAGTAGTTCAATTGATGATTAATTACCTTTGCCTTTTGGGTTGTTTCTGACTGCACACTTTTCTAATGGTCGTCATTTCACATTTTTAGGCATCCCCCATTTCCTGATGAAATTGCTATTGCAAAGGACAAAAAGAAGAAAGGAGTTGCATGTCATCATCCGAAGTTGCTTATTTTACTAAGGGAGGAGAGCATTCGTGTTATCATCACCTCTGCAAATTTAGTTCCAAAACAGGTGTTCAGTTTATGTGGATCTTTGAAGATGGCAGTCTTGGACTTTGCTTCTTTTCTGACATACTCTTGATTTTTTAAATATAATTTCATTGTATATGTTATCTTCTGTATGAAAGAAAAATATTTGTGTTTTTTGTCTGGTAATTTTATCAACATTCAGCTGTATTATCATTTGTTATTGCTGCTGTTTCTTTAGTTTTTTATTGATCAGAACACTGTTGCCTGAGGATCTCAGCTTGATATTGCTTTACTTAAGTGGGGCTTCAGATGCTGTTTCTTTCACTGTGATCCTCATTTTTCAAAGTTATCTGTTTGTATCAGTTTATCAGTATTATGTGGTGGTTTAACATATGGCCTACCAAGAACTGCTACACAGTTCTATATACATCCCACTGGTTATATGCATTGAGATGACATCTTCCTATTTCTGTTTAACAACTATCTCATGAATGAGTCAGGATGTCAATTGTATTAATCAAATGTCATTAGCTTTTAGTACAAAGTGGAACTTCCCTTTGATCTAATGATTACATGTTCTTATGCCATGTTTTAAATTGTGGCTTATGTCTTGAGCTTGTCAAGCTGTCATTGCTTCCGTTTTATTTTATAACCGATATTTTTTTCCTATCATTTGTAATCATCTTCCAGCATTGTTAACCTTTTTTTTTATCATTTTTTTCTTGATTTTCTTCCTATGAACTAACAATCTATCCATTGGCAATTTGGCAGTGGAATAATGTGACAAATACCATATGGTGGCAAGATTTTCCTCGCAGAAAATCTCCTGAATATTTTTCTCTTTTCACCCATTTACACGTAGAAAGAGAAGAAATATCTGAAGAGTTAAAGTCTGAATTTCTGGCCCAGCTAGCCGGATTTATTGCCTCTCTTCTTGTTGATATACCAAACCAAGCATATTGGATCAAGGAATTATGCCACTATGACTTCACGAAGGCCTCTTGTCATCTGGTAGCATCCATACCAGGGATACAAGAGTCTATGTTTCCATATAACCTGGAGCATGTTCACTATCTCACTGTAAGTTGCACTTGTGCACATTTCTTGCTGATGTCAAGTAAAACTTGGTTCTTTTGGTTTTAACTTCTGCTGTTTGGTTTCATTATGGAAATAACAATTTAGGATCCTAGTAGCTTTTCTTGTCAAATCATACTTTGTAAAATCTGCCATGTGGAAGCAACAGGGATGAAATGCCTATTTGTTATGACTTGCTATTCTATTGATTTTTTGTTTCTGCTTTTAAAATGTTCATGTGTTTGCCTTCCTTTTTCTAAAAGAATATTTTGGCAACATATTTTGCTTTAAGGAACTTCAACCTATACATCAGACTGCTACCAGATGTTCAGAATTTGTTGGTTCTGTGGTAGCATCTTTAGTGGGCTTAAGCCATCGGTTTCAAGCTAAGGTTGATCCTGGAGGTGTGCAACTCAAGGCCCTTGCGAGTATCATCCAGAAACGCAGAGAAAATGCATATGGCATGTTGGAGGTGATTTTGCAGAGGAACCATTGCATACCTGCAGATTGTAATGCTGTCAGTGTTATCATTAATCATCCAGCAGAGTGCTCAGAGCATGATGCCTCTTCTTGTGAAGGTTTTCTTCTTTAACTAATGGTCTTGTTGCACCTTTTTATCTTTCCATTCCATGCCATCTGTTCTTGATTTCTGCATCTGATGCTCACAATGAGTAAGGAATCCCAGTTGGTGAGACATTGTTGATCCATAGTTGGCTGTCCATTGAGCCACACTATTTTTGACAGCTTCTACTTTAGTGCGACACAATTTTTCATTGATTTTGTCAAGCACCCAAGACCTGTCTAGAATTCTGGAAAGTTTGGCTTTTAACTTGATGCCCCTATTCCCCTGTATGAAAGAATACTATGTGCAGCTTGATGCTGCAGATAACCTTATGCTTGCATCTGTCCCCCACCGTGTTCTTTTAACAGTATATTTGCAGCTGTCAACGACAGTTTTAGGTTTTAGGATATAATGCATTGACAAATCAACATTATCAACTATCAAAATCGTAACATAAAATATCCTCAAGATGCTATACTGTACTTAAGCTATCTAAGGTTCTTATATGTAGAGAGGTATTTGTTGAGGAATTATGTAATTCAGAGTCTCAGTACTTGTTGTTTGGAATATGGAATGGTATTCCATCATTTGGAGATGAGTTGTCTAACGTAAAAGGCTGCCTAACAGCTTCCAAAAACAAAATCATGGTTCACCCTCTTGTCAAAACTACATGTGATATACCAGTTATGCCTAGCGTTAATAAGTCTGAACTCACTGTCATACTGCAAAAAGGTGGTGCTCTCTTTCTCTCTCTCTCTCTCTCTCTCTCTCTCTCTCTCTCTCTCACACACACACACACACACACACACACACACACAGAATGGTTAGAGAATTGGATTCAGTGACATTCTTTTGAAACAGATCATCTGCAACTTGGTTTTCTCCCAAGAAGTGTAGCAAAGTGGGTGGCACCATTGTGTGATGCTTCACTTTTCTCATTTTCTGCATACGTTTTTCCTCAACAAGTGCTTGCAGCTGCATTGTCAGGGTGCAACAGCAGAGTGAAACTTATTTTGTATATCTCACAGGCATGTAAAAATTCAGCCTCTATCTGTCCAAGCTTATGCAATTTTTGTTCATTGTGGTTGTTTTTTGGGTCTGTTATGGGGTTTTGAGTTCTCATCTCAATAATGCACTATCTGTGATGCTCTTGTTGTTTAGGGGCCTAACTTTTTCAAAATTTCAAATTTGATTCAACATGAGCATGTTGTTGCCATCTGCTATCTCCTGGCATCCATCCAAAGGAATCTTGGCATCTGGCGCCTGCATGAGGTAAACTGTCTAAGCCATTGGTTCTCTGATACATTGCCATCAATTTTTGTTGGTCCCTGGTCTTCCAAGACACCTCTACTGCTCCACAGGCTAATCAGATCCAATTATTATGAGGTCGATTCTAATATGAAAAGTCTCTCTGAATGTGGAGAGCTTGGCCAGCTGGCTAGAGTTTTCACTTAAGACGTTCATGTTTGAGAAAGTCAATAATTCAGTACTTTCCTAGAGCAGTGAGAGTTTGCCTGTCTACAGCTTGCCTATCCCCTCAAAGGGAAAGGTTTGTCTGACCAGTCCCACAATACTAGAGCTGCTTGTTAAAGTAGCAGGTTGCTTGCACAGTTTTGTGTCCTGGAACTTTCATAATGGTCATGTATTCTTATGCGTGTAAGTATCTGTTCTAGGTATTTAGTTATCTTTTTGAGTTATAATATTCTTATGCATGTAAGTGTCTGTTCTAGCTGTTGAAATTAGAAAGTTTGTTTTAAGTGTGGTAGTTATTTGACTATTTAAGAAGTAGGGAATTGTTTTGTCATTTTAATATTTTCGTTGCCCTTATCTTGTAAATGCCTTAGTCGTGCCCTAATCTCACCTTAAGTAGAGATTAGAGCACGATAATGAAAATAACCTTTTACCGCCTCTCTCTCTTCCTCTTCTCCTCTCTCTCGTTCTCTCATTCCTCAACACGCAACATGGTATCAGAGCCTCTAATCAAGCTCTTGGCATGACTCGTATCTTCTCAACCTGCTGGGATCATCGTTCCACGTTGCTGGCGTGATTCCTTATCGACTCAACTGTGCTGGCGTGATCTTCTCGTGCTGGCGTGAACCTTCCTGCGGTATTGATTCAGTTGACTGGCGTGAACTCTCAAGACTGCTGGCGTGATTGTTGGTGTCCTCTATTTTTTCTTCCTGTGTGGAAGAGGACCTGATCTCGCCTATGTGGAAGGCGTGATCAGATCCTCTAGTGGATTGCGTGGACAAGGTTGTGGGCTGTTGATGGACAATGTGGAGAATATCTAAGTGAAGTATTATGCTGTTAGTGACTGCGGAGTAAGGTATGTTCAGTCGGTTTGGTGACGGAGAACGTGTTGTCTGCTGGATTCTTTTTTCAAACGATATGGAATATGGATATGCTGTTATTGAAGTTGGGCATAGAAGAAGCAGTGGCGTACCTCGTTTACAGTCTTATCTCAAGTTACTCTGTCAGTTTCTGGTGTAGTTTCAGCAGGCTAAAATTTTTTTTTTGTGTGGTTGTGAAAGAAACGTGTGCACGTTTCTTTGGTTCTTGTTTTTCCTGTTGTCCTCGTGAAGTTGCTGATATATATACAGTTCATCTTGGTATTCTTATCCCTGCTGCAATTTATTATGGCTGAGAATCGAAATACCGAGAGTGGTAACGATCACAAAAGAGGTGGAAATCCCTTCTTGTATGGATCTACAGTTAAATTAGATGGACACAACTATAAAATGTGGTCCAGATCCTTCATGTTATCAGTTAAAGGTCATCGAAAGAGACATATACTCGAAGAGGATGAACCTACTAACAAGTCAGGGAAGTACATAACCTGGGAAGAGGATGACAACATGGTAATGTCGTGGATTATAAATAGTGTTCAACCTCAGATTGCTTCTACTATTACGTAGCATAGGAGATGTGGGAATTTCTTAAACAAACATATTCTCAAGATAAAAATGTGAGTAAAATCTTACAAGTTGAAGAAGAGTTGCACAATCTCCGACAGGGAAGTCAGGATTTATCTCAATATTTTGCCACAGTCAAAGCTACTTATGAACGTTTGAAATACTTGCGTCCTCCGTGCAAATCATGCTATAAGTCACACTTTGAACCTATTATGGTTGCAAAGTTTCTTGCTGGTCTCTCTCCTGAATATGCGGCTGCTAAGGATCAGATGCTCACTGGAAGTGAAATTCCTTACCTATCTGATGCATACAACAGACTTAGCCGTCTTGCTATTAGCCTGTCTCAACCAGTTGGTGTGACGCCTGCTTCTACCCTTGCTGTAGGGGGTGGCCGTGGTCAGGGCTCCACCTATCATACGAGAGGAAGATGTATAGGTCGTGGAACTGGGGGCCGTCGGAGGTTCCAATGCACCTATTGTGGTAAGATTGGTCATTTAGAGGATCGTTGTTGGGATAAACATGGTCGTCCATCCTCTGTGTCACAAGGAAGAAATATGGTCACCAAACAGGGCAAGAGCCCTACTTATTCGTCTATGGGTTCGGCACAGACTGCCACGCCTACATTGGAGGACTCCTCACCTAGTATAATTCCAGAGACAGTTAGCATTGACAGAGTCGAGTATGAACAATTTTTGGCACACAAAGCCTCACAAGCTTCATCTTCTCAGCGGTAACTGATCGAGCCTTCTCCAGCCACGTCATGTAAAAATTGCAGATGGTAGACTGTCACCCATATTGGGTTATGGAGATGTGAAACTCTCGGAGTCTATGACTATTCCACATGTTTTATATGCTCCTGAATTTCCATCTCATTTACTCTGTTAAACAGTTGACTACTGATTTACACTGTCGTATTATTTTTGATCCTGGTTCATGCTCATTTCAAGACTTGCAAACTAGGAAGACGATTGGTGGCGGCTATGAGAAAGGGGGCGTCTACATCCTGTCGACTCCTATGGGCCTTGCTGCTACTTCTTCTACCTCAAAGTCTACAGTCTTCCAGTGGCATCTCCGGCTTGGTCATCCTTCAACACCCAAGCTCCGTTCCCTGCTTCCTAATCTTTCTGTTCCAGAGTCCTTTCAATGTGAAGCCTGTCAACTTGGCAAGCACACACGTAGTAGTTTTCCTTCAAGTCTTAGTCCGTCCAGTCAAGAGTTATTTGATCTTCTTCATGTTGATGTGTGGGGCCTTAGCAGGGTTGCTAGCTGAAATAAGTTTAGGTACTTTCTTGTCGTTATTGATGATTATTCTCGAGTCTGTTGGGTATTCCTTTTGAAGGAAAGGTCTGAAGTAATTTGTATTATCAAAAACTTGATTATTGAAATAAAGACTCAATTTGGTTCTATGGTTAAGTGTATTCGCATTGATAATGCTCTTGAGTTCAAATCATCTATCTTAATGACCTTTTATGCTGAAAATGGTATTTCTCCCCAATTTACATGTCCTCATACCTCACAACAAAATGGAGTTGCTGAACGAAAGCATCAGCAACTTCTAACTGTTGCTCGTACCCTCATGCTTCATAATCATGTTCCTGCATACCTATGGGGTGATGCTATACTCATGGCTTGCTACCTGACCAATCGTTTACCATCATCCTCCATTGACCACAAAGTACCTATCAAACTTGTTTATCCCAATCGTGGCTTGTTTTCTGTTGCTCCAAAAGTGTTTGGTTGTACCTGTTTTGTACACATTCTTGGACCTAAACGTGATAAACTGGCAGCTCAAGCCATTAAGTGTGTGTTCATTGGCTATCCTCGAAACCAAAAAGGGTACAAGTGTTTTGATCCGACAACTCAAAAAGAGTATATCAGTGCGGATGTCACCTTTTTCGAGTCTCAGTCTTACTTCAGTCATACTTCTGCCTCAACCGAAGTACTGTGTCCTATCCCTTTACCTATTCCTCCTATCCCGTTGCAATCCTTTCCATCTCCTACTCTCACTATGAATAAGTTTCAGGACCCCCCATTGGTCTACACTCGGCGACAGGACCCCTCTCATGGTCGACCATCAGACTCTTCTCAAGATGTAAGCTCCACTGAAGTAAGTATACCTGACGTCATTCCTTTAGATGACCTTGCCTATAGCCCTGCGCAAAGGCAAAAGACAGTGTACCATGCATCCTATCTCTCACTTTGTTTCCACTGCCCATCTTGATGATAACTTACAACAGTTTCTGAAGGCTATGACAATTCATACTGTCCCAACTTGTCATCAACAGGCCTTACTAGATTATAAATGGCGAACCGCTATGCAAGATGAGATGGATGCTCTCGTACAGCGTGGTACCTGGGAGTTGGTTGATCCACCTACAGATTGTGACATCGTTGGCTTCAAATGGGTATTTACGGTCAAATATAATTCAGATGGGTCATTAGAGCGATACAAGGCTCGATTAGTAGCTAAAGGTTACACTCAGACATACGGAGTTGACTTCTTTGAGACGTTCTCTCCAGTGGCACGTTTGGGTACTATTTGCCTTATTATTTCTGTTGCAATACACTCTGATTGGCCTATGTATCAGCTTGATGTGAAGAATGCCTTTTTTGTATGGTGATCTTGAGGAGACAGTATCTATGCAGCAACCACCAGGGTTCGAAAGACAGGGGGAGTGTAGTAAAGTGTGTCGATTGAAGAAGGCTATCTATGGACTTAAACAAAGTCCTAGGGCATGGTTCCACAAATTATCAGAGGTGGTTTCACAATGTGGTTTTGAACGATCTCCGTTGGATCATTCTTTATTCATCAAGACAACCTCCACAGGTATAGTTGTCATGATAGTTTATGTTGACGACATTATTTTGACAGGTGATTGTGGTCGAGAAATATCTGCTACAAAGGTTTTTCTTCAAAAACACTTTGTCACGAAGGATCTTGGTCATTTGAGATATTTTCTTGGGATTGAAGTTGTGTAAAACAAAGAGGGTGTAGCATTGTCTCAAAGGAAGTATGTCCTTGATTTACTGCAGGACACAGGGATGCTAGGGACCAAGCCGACTAATCTTCCTATGAATCCACGTATTCACCTTTATGATGATCAATCAGAACTAGTCGATTCTCGATCTTACAGGTCTCTCATTGGGAAACTACTTTATGTTACTGTAACAAGGCCAGATATAAGCTTCGCTGTCGGAAAATTAAGCCAATTTATGGAAAAGCCTAGAAAAGTCCATTGGGATGCGGCGATGATGGTGTTGAAATACCTAAAATCATCCCCAGGCAGAGGTCTCTTTTTTAAGAAAGGTGAATCTCTTGATGTTGTTGCCTATAGTGATGCCGACTATGCAGGGTCTCTTGATGATAGAAGGTCTACAACTGGCTTCTGTGTCTTTGTTGAGGGTAATCTCATATCATGGAGAAGCAAGAAACAAAATGTAGTCTCTAGATCAAGTGCAGAATCTGAATATAGAGCAATGGCTCAAACGGCGACTGAGATTACATGGGTTAAATATATGCTAACGAATATGAGTATTTATGTTCCTCTTCCAATGAAAATGTACTGTGATAACAAGGCAGCCACTTATATTGCAAACAATCCAGTTTTTCATGAAAGAACTAAGCACATTGAGGTGGATTGTCATTATATTCGTGATCTTATAAAAAAAGGTGTGGTGTCCACTGTTCATGTTGCTTCTGAAGACCAAGCTGCAGATATGTTTACTAAAGCTCTCCCAATTGGTGATTTCTCTAGATGTTGTAACAAGCTGAGCATGGTTGATATCTATGCTCCAGCTTGAGGGAGAGTGTTGAAATTAGAAAGTTTGTTTTAAGTGTGATAGTTATTTGACTATTTAAGAAGTAGGGTTCTGTTTTGTCATTTTAATATTTTCGTTGCCCTTATCTTGTAAATGCCTTAGTCGTTCCCTAATCTCACCTTAAGTAGAGATTAGAGCACGATAATGAAAATAACCTTTTACCGCCTCTCTCTCTTCCTCTTCTCCTCTCTCTCGTTCTCTCATTCCTCAACACGCAACACTAGCCTTCTAGTTTATTAGAAATTTTTTTGAGTTATAATTTACTGATTTTTTGGATCTGTTTTACCTTCTCATGAACATACCGAGGACATCTCAGGCCAAGTTGTATCTTGTTTGTTTAGAAAAGTGGTTCAACCCTAAGAGCCCTTTTACATTATTGAGTTCTAATTATAACCTCAACTTGAATACTGATTTGGTCTATTTCATGTCACTTGAACTTCAGATGAAAGCACAACTGATGTAAATTTTCCTGCAGTTGCTTGTTTTCTTTAGTAAGAGTTTAACACACATGCTAAGTAATTGGCAATTTGGAATAATAAAAAACACAGATAACCTTTTCATATTGTTCAAAACACGTCTTAGTTTTTCTATGGTTAATTAAACATATTTTTAAGATTATTTTTATAATTTTGATAATTAAAATCAGTGAAATTTATCATTTTACTCGTAAAAATTTGAAAAGTGTGTCTATTTTATTAATGCAATTACCTCTTCCTTGAAGAACTTCCTATAATTAGAAAAGAATTGCATAGTTATTTTAAAATCTAAATATTAATAGAAAAACTAAGTTATTTGGATATAATTAATCCTGTATTAGTATTTTCAATTTTGGATGTAGTTAACAAAGCTAATACAAGCTATGAATCTACACTTTGTCTTCATTAAGGTTATGATGGTCCTTTTGTCATATTAACTCATTTAAGCTCACGTTAAGCTAGGGTTAATGTCCAAACGGTTGTTTTTGCTCTTTTGACGGTATGATAAGGTAGTTGTAGCTTTTATAATCACTAATATTTTAGTGCTCCTTTTGACAATTTTCTTTTTTCTTTTTCTCGTGTTTCATGATAAGGTGTTATCAAAGTACCAATGGCCTGATTCAGAAGAAGTTGACTTTGTATATGGTAAGCGAGTGTTATTCTCTTTTTTAAACTTTTGTCACTGATTCAAATTCTATGCAAGTTTTATCGCCATTGATTCTGTATCCAATATAGCTTCTTCAATCAACCAAGCTATCTGGCAAAACGGTAAACTACCCATCACAATATCTAGGAACTTGGTAATTAATAGCAACTGGGTAGTATTATCATGAACTGGAGAAAAACCCAAATTTTTCTTGCTGGGTAAGTTTATGCAGTCCAAGTGATGGTAAAAAATGTGAGCTTCTTACACAGTCCATCATAAGATTAATTTGAGCCCACTTTCAAGTTTGGTATCATGTACCAGCTGTGCTACTTGAAGCAGCTAACGAGCTTTCCATTCTTACTTGGTTTTGCCTTCTTGTTCAGGTGCATCTTCTATTGGTTCGTCACTTAATCCACATTTTTTAGCTGCATTTGCAACAGCAGCTGGAAAAAGGTCATCCCAGTTCCTTGATTCTGAAGAATCTGACCCAGAGGTACAATTTTATATGCATTTTCATATTTCTGTCCAAGATTTCAAAGGCCATTTTTGTTTTTCTCCCAGTCTGTATGATAAGCTGCTTTTGCTTACTCTACAGTGGGGGCTCTGGAATGCTGAGCATGAATCACACAGTCCGTCTATTAAGATAATTTTTCCTACCATGGAGAGGGTGAAACTTGGGGCAACTGGAATCTGGCCCTACCGTCACCTGCTTTCCTTCTCAGAGGTATTGTTATTTGCTTAACAACCTTCAAGTTGCTGTTATTCATATATTTCTTGGATTTCCTATGATATATATATATTATGATTCACTTTTTCAGAAAACCTGGCAAAGGTTAAGAGCTGCAGATATATTGTATGATGCAATTCCCTATCCAAGCGAAAGGGTGGGCCACCCAATGCATGTTAAGGTAATAATATCCGTCGCAATTTTGTTTGCATTTTTAGATGCTGCCTTTTGGATTTGATTGTCCATGATAAGTTGTAAGAAGACTGGAGGAGCGGTTAACAGTTTCATGTGATCATGCATTGGAGAATCCACCATTAATGTATAAGGATGCCTGGATGCCCTCAAAACCCTGGATTAAGATATTGGAACTCGTGGTTCCACTTTCCTGTATTTTAGCAGAAAACATGTGCTTTTATCATTTCTGTGCTCTTCCTTATTGCTTCCATCCTTCACTGCTTGCAGGTAGCACAGAGACGCTTCTGGAATAAAACTACATCCTCATCCTTTGGTTGGATATATTTTGGCTCACATAATTTGAGTGCAGCTGCTTGGGGATATCCTCTGACCGATTCTCCTGAGTCAGGATCGGTTAGTGTCGGTAGCTCAGTTCTGGGCTCCAGACTTCGTATAAGCAATTATGAGCTTGGTCTTGTTCTAGTTGTCCCTCCTCCACAAACCTCTAAAGGGGATATTGAGAAGAATCTAGTTTTTGATAACATAATTTTGCCATTTGTGGTGCCTGCTCCCAAGTACAAACTCAATGATAGGCCAGCCACAATGCAAGCAATGAGAGAAGCTTGTGCTGTTGAGTTAGAGAAGCAAATGGCTATTCTAGTGTCAGGAGAGGATGATCTCATGAATGAAGATATGATTGATGATGAAGATGAAGATGAAGATGAAGATGAAGATATTATTGAGGTAACTGAGAGTGCCACAGAGGAAAAAGAAGAGGACAAGCTTTATGCTGAGAGGCTCTGGAGTCAAGTCGACTCTACAGATGCTTGACGACCCCATTGTAGCATAAGAGATGTATGTAATGACCATCTCTCTCTCTCTCACACACACACACACACACACATTTACACAACAAATTCACACACTTGGATAGAGTAAATCTATGCCCTTTCTGACATTTATACCCATCCAAAACACATGGTTCCCTCTCTCATGGCCTCTTCACAAAATCTACCACCTCTTTCTTTGTCTAGATGACCGATGTGTGGTTGTTAATCAGCCATTAATAAGTTTTTTGTGTCTAAATCGTTGTCACAAATATTGTTTATGGGTTTTAAACAACGAGTTTTTTCTAGGGTATAATAAGGCAAGTTGTTTTTTCTTGGGAAAATCTTGAGAAAATCTCGCCAAATGTCAGAACAATTTAAAAAAAGATCTAGAAAGTAAAATGTGAAAATTGAAATGTCGAATTTAAAAATGTAAAAGAACATGAAAAACATAACGAAAGGAAAAAACAAAAAGTACGTGAAAAAACGCATTAAAACTTGAAAAAAATCCAAAATGAAAAAAAAAGGAAATACTTTTTTTTCGCTTTGTCATTTAAAAAAAAAAAACATGTTTTTTACCTTTTTTCATCTGACTTACTTTTTGCGTTTTTAACACAATTTTTATGACTATGGTGTAGATATGTGTGTACACTATGCATGTTTGATCTCATACTTGCTTCTTTAAATTTCTCAGTAAATGGTCCTCTAAAAGGTGTAAAGTTTGATGCTGACCACTTCGTTTCTTGGGTTTACTTTTTCTTTTAGTTTGGGAATAGCTTGATAGCACTGAAGCATGTCCATTTATCCGAGACCAGATCTGGAACTATCATTAAGGTCAATCATCAATGCCCGCGATGCTAAAATTTGTAATGTTGGGTCATTTCATCTGCTTGATTCCATGCCTGTCAATGTTTCTGCTGTTCTGAATACTAAGGTTAGTTTCTGCAAGGACACTTAAGTTTTATGCTCTTATGCTCAAAGTTGATGTGATCTAAGCAATTTCCTTTTGCTATCAAGCACATGCTCTTGTGGTAGAAAAACTGATTATGTGAAAATTGTTAAGCTCGGGTTTGGATTAAATATCTTTTGCTATCTAGCTGTGTTCTTGCTTGCTCCAACCTAGCTGCATCAGTAGAGTGTTGAGCTTTGAGCTCTCATACCTTGCAGATTGCTCCTTGACCCATAGGGGAAGCTGTTGCTAGAGCTCATCAGATGGCAGCAAAGATGTGGATATTGTCACATGCTCACATGCAATGTCATATTTGTGCTTGTTCTGACTTCTGAGCAATATGTTGGGTTTCAACTACATCTTTCAATGTCTCAGATGATACAAGTTGTAGAGATTGAAAAAGACTCATCTAGGCTATTTGTAGCTATCTAAAGGTAGTTTGGATTGTACAAACACTGGTTCATTATGTCAAGCAACTTGTTCTGCTAGTTTGTCTTCATAGTTAAATTATGATTTTTACAAAATTATGATATGAAATAATCATGTTGATAACTTGATATGGTGGTACATACTACTTATGAACATGCCATAAGAGGTTATGTAAAGACCGTTTAGTAGATAAACATCTTAATATATTGTTCTAGAACTTGTAGACCTTATTTAGCCGCTTAAGTCTTTTAGTAGTTGTTATGTTAGCAGTTCTGTTTGATTATATTGTTAGAGAAAACGACATAGTTTCTTGATAACTTGTGGTCTCACGTAGTCATTTTATAAAGCATAAACACTTAAACAGCCAATCAGTATGTTCCCAAGCTTGTGGGTTATGAGAATCCACGTAATACCTCAGGAATGGATGGCCAGAAAGGCATTTAAGGTTTATGTCGTTACAGCTATTCTAAGTTGGATTTTATGTTCCAACGAAAATCATGTAGTGCCTCTTTCTTTCCGAGGTTATTAAGTGTAGTTATACAGTTTTACTGGCTTACAAGCGTCAGAGCCACTTTATTGTACGACTGAATTTTCTTCTTTGAGTTATAAACGAAAAAGGTATTAGCTAAGAGCCTTAACGTTAGAGCTCAAGTTCCCTGAAGTGGGTGTCCGGGAAAATTGGTGTTGATCAGGAACGAACTATAAAAGAAGCCAATCAAATTAATTACATATTAGTAAATTATGAACAGCAAAAACATTATGAATATTATCTCCAGTTAAGAAGCCTAATCTGAACTATGTAGCTAAAGATTTTGGAGTCACGATGGTGAAGTCAACTTCGAACGAATAGAGAATGTTAATGAATGAGAAACTTCAGTAGAATATAATTTGCATTTTTTTTATTTGAAAATCACGACAGAGTATGGTGAATTGGGATTATAGCGCAACCGTTTTCATATTTTGTAAAGGCAGGACCCTGTAAGATATAAAAATCGATCCTCATATTCATAAGTAGGGTTCATCTTGTATGTTTCAAATATAATTTAATTACATGTTCTTTCCTTTCGTCGAGTTCTTATAAGTTACAAGATGTGCAATTGTTATTTATTTATTTATTATCTCATCTACACCCGCAGCATCAAGGTTTTTGTGGCCATTGTGGGAGTTATTATAGCTCAAGGTTGAGTTCCAATTTGTGTTAAGAGGAGGTTTCATCGATGATTTGAGGTCTAATTGAAGTTGTTGTCCTAATATTACAGGCGTGAACTCTTCAAGTTTGATGAAAGGATTGTGAGCATGGATAAAGCTGCGAACTAACATAATCAAAGTTCTTCAGGGCTTCTTCAAGTGAGGTGATAAAGCTGCATGAATATCAACAAATGAGAAAAAGAACTTAAAAAAGCAGTGGTAAAGAAAAGAATCGTTTACTAATTGTTGTATAAACCGTAAAATATTTATTGTAAAGTTGGAGAGTTCAACAATTGAAAGAACAAATAAATTTTCAGTTATACTATGTCCATGTAATTTTTTCATAACATGGTTTTATGAAAACCATGATTTAACCATGAAATAAATTAAACTAGCATTGTAAGCTGTTTGATGTGGTCAAGAATTGTCTATACTTTCCAAACTTTAAATAACTATAATAAGTATAGATGCGTGTGGTTATTAACTTCTCATCTCTCTTTAATATCAACTGATATCGACGCCCAAAACTTTGCAAGTCATGCATTTGTTGATTGGTTTACATTTCTTTTCGAGTACAAAAGTCAAGGCTGATGAGTTTTTCCTATTGCTAGACACTATGTAACAGACATCTGTCAAATATGAACTTCAATAATTAAATAGTCAATCGTCTCACTTTATTTTGCTAAATCCTTTTTTTTTATTAGCGTTTATGCAATATTATCACCACATCTGAAAACATAAATGAATTTTGGTGGAATCTATTTTAGTACCGATGATGGCAAATAGACCTCAGGCTAAAAGAACTCTGGCAAGGTGAGTGTCATTCCCTCTCCAACCACCTCCAACCTCCGCTGGTTGGAGATGGAAGGAAAACATCAATTGGTGTGTTATTCCTCTGAGTTGCAAACAGTGGCAAGCATAAACCCTCAGTTATGATATACCATATGTCAATTCAGGCCTAAAGCAAGCCAGAATCTTGGATGTGTATAGCCTTGAAGGTTTTATGCAGGATGCGGTTTCTTTTAAATAAACATGAAAAAAAAAACTCTAAAGCAGTTCTCAAACGCATGCTGTTTTGAACGTCGAATCCATGAAAGCTGAGAACTTTGACGATCTCGGACCACTGAGGAGCATTTCCGCGGTGAGATCGCTGCGGATCTCAGTCCAAGGTTTGACATTCTAACGAAGTCTTATGGTCTTGCACTTTCATGTGTCTGAAGCTGAACATCCAACCTTTTGGAGTTTAGGGTTCAGGATTTGAGACGAGGGGGAGAAACCGGTCATTTGGTCGCTTGGCGAGATTAATTCAACTTTTCTCTCAGTCTGAACATCCACAGAACAAGAGAAAGAGGATAGGAAATCTCTCCCTCTCTCTCTCTCTCTCTCTCCCCTCACTCGTTTTCCGGTAGGCAATTTGGGGACCCGATGCATCATTTAGAATATACAAAAAAAGGGCATCAAGGGAGTATGAGAAACCATCAGACAAGGAGCCACAGGTACATTTGTTAGAACAACGAAGGGACATGATCATTTACATTCCTCAAACGTGGGGGAGGACAGACCTAGTTTTTCTATTGCACGGAACAACCAAATGGATCATCGAGGGAGGAAGCCAGCCAGTGTGCACCAGACGAAGACGAAGCTAAGTTGAGATGTTCGGTGGCCATGAAGGAATACCATCCAACTGGACTGGACAGGACCTTCCTCGCTCCTCTCTCCACGAGCGCCGGGTGTTCTTGGACTTTCCTGTCGGCCGCCTTCATCTTCTTAGCCTCCTCTCGGCGTCTAAGCACATACTCTTCAGGGATGAACACGTCCATGGTTGGTGTCTTTCATCCGTGTGCCTTCTCCTCTCACCACCAGGCGAAGCGCGGTCAGTAAAAGGAAATTAGCTAAATTACATGTAAAGGGTGAGGTGAGAGGAAAGACACTCTACTGCAACTCCCCGTCCAGCACCACCATGGATATATACCAATGAAACTGTTTGTTGTTTTCTCATACTAAATTGCTTTGGACACCTCAGCTGTGACGATTGCAGGGAATAGTAGAAAAGGACGGTGGTGGAAATGTTCAGATTCCGAATCAAGGTGTCCCAACGATCTACTTTTCATGGCCAAGCAAGCGCTAATAATTTTGGGCTGGTATATACGTGGAAGCAGCTGAGAGAACGGTCGGCTTTAACCACTATTTCTTCATATTTGTGGACTATGGAATTCAATAACTCCAAATTGCATCTGGGTACGGCCGGCTTCTAGGATAATGGTGGAAGTTGTGGACATATTAAATATTTAAAACTGTGTGCGGGAAGAAGAACCAGTCAATCTTGGACATCTATCTTGAAGAAGCACTTCATCCAATCACTCATATGAAATAAAGAAGATAAGTTAAATACACTTGTGTAAATGACACAGATGGGTTATAAAACATAGCCATTACAATAAGGTGACCTTAGCTTGTTCTCTGAATAAATTAGTTTTCACTGCAATTACATTTGAACAGTCGTCCTTTTAGATGTTGTCCAAAATCTTAATCATATAAACGCAATCTTCATGATAAAACACCTTCAGATACTTGATTTTAGATCAGCCAAGCTGAATAATAAAATGAGATATTATATGAATAAAAATTTTAACCATTTATGATTCC
The DNA here is from genome assembly GCA_011799765.1 of Nymphaea thermarum. Classification (NCBI taxonomy): domain Eukaryota; kingdom Viridiplantae; phylum Streptophyta; class Magnoliopsida; order Nymphaeales; family Nymphaeaceae; genus Nymphaea; species Nymphaea thermarum. The sequence goes on along the minus strand of JAANDH010001369.1, from coordinate 25,812 downwards.
TAAAATTTTAGGACTTGGCAACGCGCACTTAAATAAACTGGTCTAACAATATATTTTTAGTTTTGCAAGCATATTGATCATCACATTGCAGTCAAAATTAAAGAAAATAACTCGATAGATTTATCTCTGCAACGAAATTGCTGAAAAAATTATGCAATGTTTACCGTTACGGGATTTCCAAGTTTGAAATTAAGCAAAATAGTAGTTTTTCCTAGAGGAAAATAAGTGTGGAGGCTTCCGACCAAACATCTTTTTCCAATTTTTACGTACAAAGAACATTATACTAAAAAGTTAACTCAACTTTCGGTGGTGTGAAAAAACGTACTTACGTTTTGGATTTCTTACATTTAGTCAGCTCTTTTTTAGGTAGCTCGTGCAGTTCATTGAAAAATTTGAAGCCTGAGCTTGTTTTTGTTTATCCCTTCAAAAGTTGAGCGTATTTCCGCTACCTTCGACAATTTTCATATTTATTTAACTAATGAAAAATACAGTTTGTTAAAAAAATGCTGCAAAAAGACTTAACAGGGTAGGCGTAATTGTTCAAATTTCTTATTAACCCTAACCATTGACAAAAACTAATTTCAAAATTAAGTTTCTGCCATGGCAGATCTTTTAGGGCCTGTTAGTTTCCCTTCAAATAAAGGTTGTCCCCGCCGTGGAAAATGACCACTCTTGCACTGTTTTCTTCGCCTTCAAACTGATCAAGAGGAGAAAAGGACCAACCTTTTTCCAATTAGAGTAAAAGTTCACCTAGAAATTAAAGTCCAGCTTTGCAAACACGCCATATAGGGAGTATGTGAGAAGAGCAGTAGACCGGTGAAAAGGAAGCAAAAATGGCGAAACCCTGACCGCCAATAAGAACACGTAAAATGGGAAGAGTGGCGTCGCCCAGACTCGAACTGGAGACCTTCAGTGTGTTAGACTGACGTGATAACCAACTACACCACGACACCACTTGCTGTGGCTGGTATCATATTGTGAAAAATTTATCAATAATTTTGTAAGGAATCCGAAGGACCATTTCCACATGGCTTCTCGTGCTCACTTAGACATCCTTTGTTTCTGGCCCTGTAAAGTGTAAAGGTGTCGCTGATTAACTCGTTCCTCACATATGGAGCGAATTATCAAACAAATTTCTACTGCAGTTCACCAACATCACGTAAGCCTCTATAGTAGCTAGCCTGAATCGAACTCAGATGAAGTAGCGTCTTACGCAACTTGCATCAAGGCCAGGGATATGCCCCTCTCAAATTTGTCATAAAAAAGGGGGATGGTTCTAGTGGCGGGTTACACAGCCGGAATCAAACGGGGGTATCACAGGCAACATATCCTCATCTTCTTTTGGATGATGTGCTAAATCCCCACATGCCTCCTAATTTCCTGAAAGGCTAAAGCAGTGCGAGAATTGGAGGTCTTTCTGGTACTTCTCCCTCCTACTCATCCTCAGATTACAATTTTGTTGCCCAGAACTCCTAAGGATTGGCCGGTTGGGTGATGGATACCGATATGGCTGCTGCCTCCATCTGAAGCCTACCCACCTTCCTCCCCTGCACGGATTTTCTGCTGCCGTCTACTGAAGCAATGAATTTGGAGGTGGGAAAACAGAAGCATATGGGTTCGGCGTTTTGAATCCGTCTCGGCATCAATTTTGGCCGTAGAGTTCAAGCGGGGAGATCTAAGGCCATGGCCGTGTGCGTCGCAGGCACCGGGGATGGGAGCCCCCGGCCGTACGTCGTCTGGGATCGTGAGTTCGGCCGGAGGGCAGGACTGGCCCTCCTTAAGAGGTGCAGGAGCACGAAGCAAGTGAAGCAGGTGCACGCGCGCATCATCAAGAGCGGCTGCGCCGACGACTGCATGCTGCTGGCGAAGTTGCTGCAGCTGTGCGTCTCCTTCGGCAGCATGCGCTACGCCACCCTCGTCTTCGATCAGACTCCCGACCCCGACGCCTTCGTGTGGAACGTCATGATAAGGGGCCACACCCACAATGGGTCGCCCATGGATGCCCTCTTCCTCTACAACCTCATGCTTGCCAGGGGCGTCTCCCCTGATAAATACACCTTCCCTTTCGTCGTTAAGGCGTGCGTCGTCCTCGGCTCCTCTGACAAGGGGAAAGAGGTTCACGCTCGTGCGATTAAGGCGGGGTTCGAGACGGACACCTTCGTGCAGAACAATTTGACAAATCTCTATCTCAGTTCTGGCGATACGGCCTCAGCACACCGACTGTTTGTTGATATGTCTCACAGAACCGTCGTCTCTTGGACCACCATGGTTTCTGGGCTGGCGAAGGTTGGAGATCTCAAGACCGCACGGGTGTTGTTTGAGCGCATGCCCGAGAAGAATGTGGTCTCCTGGTCTGCCATGATCAATGGGTATGCTCGAAATGGGCAGCCCCACCGAGCGCTTGAGCTCTTTCACCAGATGCAGCTGGCCAATGTGAGGCCCAATGAATTCACTCTTGTTAGCCTTCTTTTGGCTTGTGCCGAACTTGGGAGCCTAAATTTGGGGAATTGGGTCCATGATTACATTCAGAAGCGTGGATATGAGCTGACTGTTTTTCTGGGGACTGCTCTACTGGACATGTACAGCAAGTGTGGTAGCATAAGTGATGCTGTACGAGTGTTCCAAAAGATGCCGGAGAAGAGCGTAGCAACATGGAACGCGATGATCACTAGTCTGGGAGTGCATGGACGAGGAAAAGACGCAATCCATGTGTTTCATGAAATGCAGATGGAGAAAGTGAGGCCGGACGACATTACCTTCATTGGTGTCTTATGCGCTTGTCTCAATGCTGGTCTGGCGGAAGATGGTTGCAGATATCTGGATTGCATGATTCATGAGTACAATATCATGCCCACTACTGAACATTATGGTTATGTTGTTGATCTGCTATGTCGTGCAGGCAGGCTTGATGAGGCTCATCAGCTTGTAGCTACGATGCCTGTGGAGCCTGACACCACTATTTGGAAGTCATTACATAGCACTTGCAGAAAACATGGTGATGCAGAGCTGGGGCAGGTTGCTTCAAAGCGCATAAACAGTAATGATGCCTTTCCAGGTCCTAAGATTATGGATCCGTTGCCAGCAAGCCAAACACAAATTGAATTGGAAGTGGGATGATCAATTGAATCGTCAGGAATGTGGTAGCAGCTAAAACATTTTTCATATCGGCATTCCATAGGCACGTTAGTGATCATGGAAATGGTATCACTGGAGCACCCTTTCCTGGAAACTATGTACTTTAAGGTGATTCTTTGAGGGATAAGCATTCGATTGTTGTAATAATTTCCTTAGCGTCAATTTTGATATAATGTCATTTGAAATGTACATTTCCCCCGAGAAAATATGGTTTTGCATCTCTGAGATTGCTTTTAGAACAATGTATGTTGAAAAGAATGAACTGGCTGTTCGAATTTGATGCGTGTAAGCCAGACTTGACTTCCTTTTCCTGTAAAATGTTCAATTTGGCGAAACTCTTTGGCTATTCGCACGGAATGGAAGTCCGGGTGGCTAACAGGATATAGATGTCAGGGATGTCAGCCAGTTCATGCTCAATCAATCAAATAGGGTGTACAAAATGTAAATAATGTTTTCCTTCTCTGCCAGTTTATAATCCATACATTAATAGATATAAATGCCTACTAGATTACTGATGGAAAGCAACGAGAACTTTTCTTTTTCTGCTGTTTGTCTGCCAACAGTAAAATTGATGCGTGGCTCTTTGGCTGCTGAACATTCTGATCGTGATGTAGTGTATGAACAATAGAGGTAAGAACTCACCTGGGTTGAAGCTGAACCAACAACAGGGAACGAGCACAGAGGCTCAAGCAGCTTCCTCTGTCGAAAAGCTGAGGAGCGATTTACAGCAGTGGACACAGTCAAGTTATCTCCTTGACGCGCGAAAATTGTCTATCATTTATAAAAACTGATCGTTTTCTTGTTTGTAGTACCTTCCTAGCTAAGGTGCAGCTCTGGATTGGCTGGAGGATGGATGGGTTTACCTTTGTCTTAATTATGACTGTGAAGGTGCGATAGTGATCACTTTGAATGGCATCTGCCTTGACCAGCAAATTTAATCTAATAATCACCGGGATATGCTCTATAGAAGCAACGATGAAATGGAGCTGCGCTTTTTAGGCCGACAAAGCTCGCAAACACTAATTTATTGTTTAAAATATAAAGCAACTCCAGAATGCGTTAGGGAGTGTTTGGATGACACCTTCAAAAAAGCAAGCTTGGTTATGTGAAAAGTAAAATTTGTAAAAACCCAGTTAAAAACTCAGTTTTGTAAACTTGGAATGGATGTTTGAATGACAAGTGAAAAACTTAGTTTAGAGGTAAAAATTAATCTTACAGGAGTCAGGTTTTTCATGCCTTCATGAAAATCTGGTTTTGCCAAAACCAGGTTTTAAACCCTGTTTCAATGTCATCCAAACGTTCTAAAATGGTGCTTTGGGGCAAAACCAAGTTTTGTCTCCCAAAACCTGGTTTTAGGTTGTCAGCCAAACACCCTCTTAGTCTAATTTATTGTCCCAACAAAGTCCTTACTAGATAGAAGCAGCCCAAGGAGGCTCTGAGTCCTAAACATGTAGGCTGCGTTTAGATTGATTACCTTAAAAAAATGGTTTTTGTGAAACCCCTTTCCTTTACTGTGCGTCTAGAAACGGGTTTGTGCATTTGGAACACCTTGAGAATCATGTTTTCACTTTCTAAAGCATGGTCTTTGTTTGGATGACAAAGAATGAGTTTTCGAAAATGCCTTCGAAGATTGATTCATGTAGTTAACAGTTAGTTAATTTAAACTGCAAGGTCGTTTCAATGTGAGAGTAAGAATTTTTAAACGTTACTAAAGTACTCGAACGAGGTGTTGGAACCAGTACAAAAAAAAAAACTCACAGGGTATATACTGTATGGTTCAACCATGAAAAAGGTATACGATTACGGCATACTAATGTTTTGGGGAGTTGAGAGAGAGATGCGACTTATGTCGACATCAAGGTGAACGGTGCTGTCCCCGTCAAGTCGAGGTCACAAGCAGGTTCCTTGCCTCCTCTCCCTCTTCGTTCCTTTTCTTATGTCTTCTCTGGGTGTCTCCATTTCTTGTCTTCCTTCCGCCACGATTTGCTTTCACAGGCATATCTACTTTCTCTCTAACCTGCAATTCCATGGATGCTGGTTTTTGCTCCTTTATCCCTACTAGGTGCTTAGGGGCCTTTGGGCTTATTAGATCTTCATGAAGGCGTTACTAGGTCTGCTTCTTCCTATGCATAAAATCCTGATGCAACCTCATTTCTTCTATGACCTCTATCATGATCGATATTGGTTGCTTGGCTCTAGAATTTCCTCTGCTTCATTCTTAGTCATGCGGCTGAATGTTCCTCCCTTTGTGCATTGCTCCTTCTCTTTCTGTCCTGTGAAGAACTTCTGCAAAGAAGAAGCAGTGTGCGTTGGATTTATCCGTAACAAAACGTGGTGAAGACGTTTTTATTTTCTTGTTCTTAAAGTTTGTGGGGATCCTCCTATTGCAATGCTCTCGAGCTGCCATAATAGAATTTGATGGCACACCATTGTGGTAAACAGGATTGTTTTTCCTTGTGTGGATTATAATCTATCAAACTTCTGAGAAATCAGGGAGGATGTGGGTTACTTAAGGGTCCCAGCAGAAAAGGCACCTACTTGGGATCAGCTGATACAAATTTTCTGTTCTTATTTGCAGATTATTGATATACTCAGGCAATTTGACCAACTTGTGGTATGTTAGGTTCCATCAGTTACTCCAGTCTCCAAATGTTCATTTGGAAGATCACGTTGGGGGATGGTGAGGTCTCAGGAATAACCCTTTTCTTCATAGCATTCGATCTGGTGTCTTGGATATCTAAATACGGAAACAGGTTTTGCTGGACGATTCGCTAGAGAACTGCTGGTGATTAAACTTCCGTTTATATGGATAATAGATGGAGCTGCCATCTTATGGTTATAGTTGTCGAAGACCTTGGACGAAAGATGAATTACCTGGTGTTCTTTGGATGCAACATGCAGAAAGCACAGAGTTTTGTGTTACAGGATAAATATAATGCATGTTGATACTCGGATTATTTGCTGAAAGGAGAATGTGGTCAGAATGAAGTTATCTGGTTCTGTTTCTTCAGCTAATTAGGTCGTTGATATTTTGATCAAGCTATTGAGTTTCAGTTCAGGAATGATGTAGAATTAATGGCTTCACAAAACTAAGTAGCTCACATTCACGTAATCTGTGACTCTTACGACCTTCACAACTGTATAAGAGAAAGAAAGAGAAGGCTAGGCTTATTATCATGTAGACCTTAAACGCGGGTCGTTCCAAGATGAAATGCCATTTGAGAATGCCTGTGCCATTGCTTAAGGTGTCTAGGCTTGTCTAGTGATTCAACAGCGTAGGCCTTTTTCGATTTTTCTCCTAACGGCTTAGTTTGTTTCTTTTTCTCCTTTTTCTCTTTTCCTTCTCCTTTCTCGCTGTATGAGACAGCTTTTTTTTTCTTTCATTTTTTCTTCATACGTTCTTATGCGGATTGTAGTGGAAGCATGGATGTGTGCGCATTTATGACTTTATGTACCTATAACTGTATCATGGTTATAGTTTGTAAACTGTTATACTTTGAATAGGCTTTATCTTTTATGCTTATAGGTTTCTTAACTGCTTTGTGCATAATATATATGTTGTCTTCCTAGCACTTTATCTTGCTTATTAGATTATTATAGAAGACTGTTTTAAGAACAAGGTTAACATTGGAGCTGCGGTTATGTTGAGGATTTTTATCTCTCCTTTTTAAGAAAAAATTAAATGAGTAGTTTGGTATTCGTTTAGATTTTTAAATTTGGAAGGGAGAACGTAACATTTAGTATTTGGTACTTAGGAAACTGGAAGATTTTGCATGCGCTAAAGCATCCAAAGCAGCGATGTTATGCTAAATAACTTTTAAGCGTCATTTTTTAACTTCATTAGATTCGCTGTTTCAAACTTACGGTTGTGTTTGTAACTTTATTATCATGTCATGAAATGTTTATTGTGAGTGCGATCATTCATTTTAATTGCTCTGTATTATAAGTTCATTGAAGAAATGCTTCAAGTTTTGTTGTTAACTGAAATACTAATATAGAACTGCTTAACGTACCTAGTCTCGCCTAGGCTCTTTGCTTAGCTTGCAGGCTGGCCTGCAACTGACGTTTTGGAGCAGCTCTTAACCAGGTATACGTTTGCTGAAATTTACATGTAATTTCTATTATGAGAATAAGAATGGAGCATCCGGGTGACGAAAGTCCCAGTCTTCTCAAATATCAAAAGTCCCAAACCGAAGTTGTTATGCTACTGCCAAAGCGGGATTTGTTGGTGTATTAGGTTAGGAACAGCATCATCTCTGGAATGCAGATCTTCGTGGATCATGTTCAGCTGTCAAGGTGCAGGGAAGAGTTTGATCCGGAATGACAAGTTGAAGGCAGGGGAGCAGGCACGCGTCTAGAAAATGAGCATCAAGCGACAGCCTGAGGGACCAAGGCCTGGGTTGTGGTTGGGAGAGCAAAATTGGAGACCGTGACGGTGACGCCAATCCCATATGATGTCGTCAATGATCCCGAGCGCGGATACGGATAAATTCTTCTCCCGTAAGATTTGAGTGCTCGGTTGCTCTTCCCTTTTAACAATCTCCGATTTTTGCATGTGATTTCACCAATGATATGGTTTAAGTTCCATGACCCTGTATCGGCTCTGACTATGAATTCCTTTGTCTTCATTGTAAGTTGGAGGGACATCCATAGTACTTTCTTGATTTTGTTTCGCCTTCCCCTCAGTATGAAGCAGTTTGAGATGGTCGGATATTTTTGCAAGCGTCCATTTGCGGGCCTCAAGTGGTCGAAACGATAGAGATTTTTTCTTACCTACTTGAATCCGCTGGTCGAAACGGTAGAGATTTAAACGAGGTGTTGCTGCAATTTTTTTGTAATTCTTGAAGCTGGGTAAAATGCGAACGCCAAGGAAAGTGATATAGCCTTATTATTTGGAGATTCAGATTTGACCATGGTTAACATGACAAGTAGAAAACCTTGTCCAAATGCTGCAACATGATGGTCTATTCTATGTAATGTCGAACCGTAATTTATCCAATGAAGCTAAAGATCAAAGAACTCGGCAGATGATCTTCAATCCACTAGCACTGATCGGGTCAAGTCACTTTCTTTTAGACAAGAAAAAGGTCAATACAGTAAGTGGCCAGAACTAGATTTGCTATAGGTTCTTTATCTGAACCGAATGTCATTTGGAAGACGTTGGATTGATCGATGACGTTGGAAGAGTACAACAATAGTTCTCAGCGTATTTGTATTCAATGTTCTTTCATTGTTTGCCCTCTCTGAGATTCACTCTCGTCCCTCAGACTGCAGATTGTGAACAGGGGTTTACTAGAACTCAACGTCGTTCCGCCATATCGACATGCGAGGACGCCGGGAAGGGAAAAAAACGAAAAGGAAACTCGCTTTTCTGCAGTCTTTTACACTTCATGGCATGTCTTTAAATGAAAAGATTTTCAGGTCATAAAAGAAGAACAGTGGAAATTCCTCTGGTTCTCCCACTTTGAGTTCGGTTTCGTGGATTCACCTGGCGGTGATTAAAATTGTCAACTACGTTTTCTGGATGATGACCGATGAAAGTCCGTCTTTCGGTTCGATTGTGGCACGGTCATAAAAAAGTAAATGGGGAATCATACGGTCATAAGAGAGAAGGACACCATTATATTACAGGGGAAGGGAAGGTACAGGAGCAAGGGGCAAGACAGAGACAGAGCGAGTCGGACCGGAGAGAGGTCCTCCTCCTTAACAGACGGATGATTTTGGAGAGCAGTAACTCTGGATGCAAACCGCGAACCAGTTCTCTTAATTTACACATCAGAGAAACCGTTTGTCCTGTGGTCTTGGCTTCTCATCCCTTGACTCATTGCGCTTCAACCGTCCGGGTGGAGCAGGCGGAGACGGCGGACTGAGGTTGAGAAGTCAGCGGAGCCGACTCGGGAGGAGGAGGGTGGTGGTGACCCCTGTGGAGCCTGCACTTGAAGGAACCCGGGTGCGTGGGAGGGGCGCAGACGCACGACTTCACCGGCACACCCTCGAATCCATCGTTCGACAGCGTCCTCTTGACGGTGGGGCGAGGACCGTGGTCGTGATGTGCGCCTACCTCCACACGCGACGACGCCATTTTCAACTCTATATATGTGTCTCTAAGTCTCAGAAAACCTTTGTAGGCAGCAGAGAGATATAGTGTGGAGAAAAAGGGCAAGCAGCAGTTCACCTGAGCAACGCGAGGGAGTAGATAACAGGTTACTACAAGAACAAGGACGCCAGCAAATCGATTACAGCAATATGAAAATAGAAGGTCGGTCCGGTCGGGGTGGCCGGCCGCAACTGAGACCGCCGTTCATCTCCAGTCGTTCAAACTGAACGGCCGTGGGACCCACATGCTAAAACTGCTAGGGGACCAGCAGATGTCATGACGCCACGTCTCGGAACGAGCCCTGTCATCACAGTTCAGAGGAGGTCGGGGATTTTTTCCGCGACCTCAACGTCCTCTTTTTTCATCACAACCAGAACCATCCGACCTTCTCTCTCTCTCTCGATATATATTATATATGCGAGACTGAAATAGTCATCCTCTGTTGATTTTTCATCGATGAATCTCGCTCACCAGTGTTAGAAAGAGAAAACAAAGCACTACGTGGCTGTGTGTGTAAGTAGATATTATCTAGCTATGTATTTGTTAACGCAAGACCGATGAATCATGAAACATTGTGTTTGATCCATGACTTTGACAACGCCATAGCAGACGGAAGGAAAAGAAACGGACTAACTAACGAAAAAAGAACATATATATGTATATTTTAAAGAGAGAGAGAGAGAGAGGGCCACTGATACGGGCCGTCCTACCAGCCACCCACCTGAAGAGGCTGAGGAGCCGCCGCGGCAAACTGCAGCTTACAGGGCGGAGCTTTGTATTTATAGGCGGAGGAAGGGAGAGGGATGGGAGGAGCGGAGGCCCCGTTTCTCGCTGTTACTGCGTCCCCTCAAGGGCAGTGCGGGCAGCCTTGCGCTTCTTCGGGATCCTTCCGTCCCCGTCCTCCCACCGACGCAGGGTGGGCCCTGCCCTCTCCTCCTGAAAATAAAGTGGGTAAAATCAACTGGGAAGTGCTAACTCCCTCTCTCATAATGTAGAATGCGAAATGAAAACAACAGAACAAGAACAAGTCTTCTTCTTATTATGAAAAAGAAAATATGAAAGAAGAGCACAGTCCATTTTTGTGCTTAAAGTGAATAAACATCAACCATTAGCCGTAAAGATTCATGATTGTTATTTATTTGGAAGTGATGGGTATCCACTATCCAGGCACTTATGTGTCATTGTTATTTTACAAAAACCAAAATCGTTGATTCAATCTCTCTCTCGTCCCCTGTATGAGGTTTGATCTTATCCTTGAATTTCTAAGCAGCGGATGGTACCGTGCTTTTCATTAACCGCATTATTGAAGGTATGAATGGCGCCATACGGTTGGTTGCAACCAACGAAAAGAAACAGATAAATTCCGTGCATGCCAGCTTGCGTGGACCCGCGGTTTTTCCAATTCACTAAGTTGGCAGGTACGTATGATAGAAATCTGATAATGTGATCTAACTTTCCAATTATTACATTACATTGACCCCTTTTTCCGCTTATCCACGACCGTCGTGAGGACCATTTAGTCGATGCTACAAGCCCCCGTCAGTGTAATGTTTTCTGATATCCTTGAATTTTCCAGAGTCGAGCAAAGTAATTCAGTGTTCAAACCGGTGCAGCAAATCTTAAGACGGAAAGGATAACACCAAGTGACAGACAGCAAATCACAACAAGCGAGAGAGCAATAATTGAAATTTCTTTAGATGAAGGAGAAAAGCCAGGGCCCCAGCGTTTCCAAGTGGTTGCACGCTTCATTTTCATATTAGGTTTGACCTGCACAGAGAGCGAGAGATTAGCGGTGAAATCCATTTGGATAACAAGTGGATGAAGAGAGAAAGAGATGAGAGTGCACGGTGAAATGGATTTGGATAAGAAATGGATGATGTAGGCAGAAAGGAATAGTTTTGGCGGTACGAGTGCTGTCGCTAGAGATAGAGATAAAAGAGAGCTCACGGTTACACTATTTCTTACCATTTACCGGACGTGAGCAGGGAGGGAGAGAAAGGGACATGGCTCGGCTGGCAGCGGCCGGCCAGAAACAATCAGGGCAATTTGCTTTTGCCCATCACATGATGCACAACCAGGTCAGATGGCACCACCTGCCCTTTTATTTCTGCGATCTTAATTTGAGCAGTTAATACACACCAATCACAGAAATCTTTTTCTTGTCTAAGAATAAACGATTGCTGACTTCTTGGTGTTGCTATTTCTCCATAATCCTTGAACATAGTTTTTGGAATTCGTTCTTGCTAATTAACTTGTTCCAATTCATCTCCAAGTGAAGAGACGTCCGCGGACACTAGGAGAGTGTTTTTTCCTCTTCGCCAAGGTCTAGCTGATATGCCTGCTTTCTCGATCGATGCAGCCACGGCCAGCTGATCTTCACCAGCGTTCAAAATCACAGGTCAACTGTGACTTCTTGAAATAGGGGCTGCTAGCTACCCAAAGGGCTCAAAACCTCATGCATGCCCACAATCAAGGAGTTGATGAAACCATTCATGGTACGACCTGTCTTCTGATCATCTGGAGCACCGCCAGAGAGCGCAGCGTCGTGGAATTAATTCCCTTCCTTCCTTTGAGGATAAGATGGAATCTTTTCGCTCGTTTCCTTTCCGCACATGGGGTCCCCAAACAGAAATATCTGTGTGGTCTGGTGGAGCTGTGCACATTTAAAGAAACTGCCATCGCTGTTAATGTCACCAACTGATCTTGCCTGCATGCTGGTTGCAAGAATGACACTGGAAAACCCGATTAAGCATAATCGCAAGGCAACAAGCCCGTAGCTAATTACAGACTCCTGAAATGCCTTTCTCATGCGTAGAGAAGAGATTATGCTTGAGTTGCGTATCCAGTCTACAGAATTTGATTAGACATATGGTGCAGGATCCGTGAAGGCCCAATATTGAGTACAGCTACAGCAATAAGCAGCCTTGCTGCTGAGACTTAAATCCAGAAAACACTCAGCCCATGACTTTGCAAATAACACTTCCCTTCCAATCATTCCAAGATAAATTTTTCCCAACAGTAAAAAAAAAACGTAAAAGTGCGAAGCTTTCAGACATCCTTTGGCATTGTACAGGTCCAAAATAATGGAATAATAATTGGAAACAGTAAGTTCTAGACAAGTGGTATTAATTATGAGTATTTTTTATTATTAAAATGGTACATTAAATTTCATAACCAGCTTCGTTAAAAAGGGCGTCCACTTTTTTGCCCAATGACTTGTGGACAACCTCCCCGAAAAACTTTCGGCACTCAAATCCAGCAACGGCCTCGCGAACCCCGCAATGCTCTTCTTAATGGCCTTGCTACCACCAAGCTCGGTTCTCAAGTCACATTTAACAAGCATGACAGAAACAATAAGAAAGGACGCATCAAACAGCAAATAATGGCCCACTTGTTAGTTAGTCGGTCCAATGAGCGATGCATGGCAATTACCTCTGGTGTCCAACTTCTTGGTAAGCAAGTTGTGTGATCACATCCTTGGTGAAGGGGTCCAGGTTAGCCTTAGTGGCGCCGATTGGTGGGGGACGGGCGGCGGCCATCTCCGGCGCCACCTTGTCGAGGCCATGGCCCAAAGCACCCCACAAGAACAATTCCGCCTCGAGGAATTCCAGGCTAAGAGGGACCTCCAGCATGTCGACGTCCGACTGAGGAATGGAATGCTCCAGTTGTAAAGATTCGCAGCAGGAGACGCAGGACAAGCAAGGTCCAGAAGACATCAGGAGAGCAGAAGAACCGTGAAGACTGAAGACGAAGACGGACGAGGAAGAAGCAGGCCCAGGCGCCATTCTCACAAGAAAAGTACGCGATTCTCTTTGAGCCACTTTTTTGTTCTTGTTGTTGCAGTTGGAGGATGCTGCTTCTATGAGAGGGTGAGCGACAGCCGAAAGGCATATGCAGAAAGCAGCCAGCCAGCAGCTGCGGCCGTAGCGTGCAGAAGTGGGAAGCGACTCCCACCGTAATTTTTTGACGAGGAAAGACTCCCCTCTCGTAGTTGATGAGTCACCCACCTGATTCATGAGGTGAAAGCATCTCACTCACAGCTGATGAACACTTGCTGGTTAAGTCTGGAAAAAAATGCCACAGAGATAGTCCTGTAAATCTCCAGAAAAGAACTTCAAAATTTGTTTGCCTGGGAACCTCCAGGAAAAGATTATAAGGTTCTCTTAAATTAGTAACCATATCATATATACAAACACGGAATAGACAATAAAATTAGAGCTCCAACCGCCTTGTTAGGACTTAGGAGGTTGTCCTTCAAACAGTCAAGCACTGAATAATGTGTTCAGCATAAAAAACAATTCGAAAGGCTCTTAAACCATTATTTGTGTGTGTGTGTGTGTGTGTGTATATATATATATTGTTAGGTTCTATAGTTCTTCTACCTAATCTTACCAAACCGACAAAGAGGCTTGATTAATATTATTGGTGCTTGCTTGTGATCCTCTACAGTTTCGATGGAGTGAATGGCTTGCTGTGGTTTTGACCATAAGCGGGTATCAGGCCGTGGAATGGCTGTGCTAGGACCACTGGACTCCTGCCTATCTTTGTCGAAGCCTTCATAATGTGACACGAAATCTATGGCATGCCTGACTTTTCTTTTGAAAGACCTGACTCAGACTGCCGGACGACGGACGAGACCTGGCCACTATCAAGATTGCTGAGTAAACAAGTGAAGTTCGCTTTACTAAGCCGCTCCAGCTCGTCTCATGGCTTTGACAGCCATGGCAAATGGACTGAGATGAGCACGTCAGAGTCAGTCACCTTCATTCGTTTCGGAGCCCATGAAAGGAAAATAACCCAGTTTAAGGGAGGACCAGGTCACCGCCCACTTTACAAGTTGCTAGCAACGTTCGAACCAATATGGTTGCCCGAGAATAAAGCAGAACGCATATAGCGACGACAAAAACATTTCAGGCGCTCTGCCTATCGATAATCCTCTGTAAGGCCCAGACCTAATCAAAACAATCAACAAGGATAATATCATTACAAAGCAAGTTACGCAACTTCTCATCGCCGGGCCACAACCCATGACCACAACCCAAGATAGTGTGAAATAAAAATTATATATATTTAATATAAAATAATATATATATATATATATTAAAAGTAAGTTATCAGGTCGAGTTGAGCCAACCAACTCGACCTTACCCCACAATTTATCCGGCCGGCCTGCCAAATTTTCAGGCCAGGGGGCGGCGACCTGCTCCATGCCCAGATAGCAGATAGCCTGCCTCCTGTTGTATGATTCACATCCTGCGGCACCGCATGCCCAAGCTCTATGACACAGCTCCAGGTCGTACCCAAATTTAAATTCGTCGTGGAAGCAATTTCCTCATAGATTGACATAACGCCGACGCATGAGGAATTGCTGAAAGAAAATCAGGTCCATATTATAGCTTCAACAAATGAGATACGTACCTTACTAAATTTTTCTTTATAAAAGAAAGAGGAGTTCTAGAGGAAAAGCTCACAACTGAGGAACTTTATTATCCTATCGTGATCAATATTCATACGCTGTTAAAACTATGAAGAAATTTGTATTCAAAAACAACTTTACATACAAGTGGTCTCCACGAAGAAAGCAGGATTCGAGGACCTGCGCAAGTTTCCACCAACTACGAGCAACGGGTGATGCGCAGATGATATTGGCGAAGCAACGAAATGTATCTGAACCAAGAAGACGTCAAGGCAGGCTGCCATTGAATTATCAACTTTTAGTCTTCTAGTACTCCAAAATAAAAAGCTTTCTGGCCCCCAATAGGAAAATGCCGGTTCTGGCATTCATTACAAACTCGCCGTCCTCAGGGCCGTGCTTTTTATTTCACACGCGTGTGATATGGCTAGGGTAGACCCCTGATTCTGAATGCAGAGAAATCTCTAGCAAAACAGAACCAGGAGACATTTACTCATCAGATGCATTTAAAAAAAAAAAAACCAGACGGATAATGTCCTATAGTTCCTAGTTTGTGCATGTCAATGATTGAATCGTCAAAGGGAAACTACACCCGTAAAATGATAGTTAATGGAAAACCTGTTCCGGCAAGACAAGTCGCACGACCGTGTGCTTTTTGGTAACCCACAACAACGCACATATAACGGTAAATGGAAACAAAGCACGATACGTATCGTATGGAATACACACTGAACGTAACCTCGTTACTTGATCAGTGACCACTTCTTGCATCCATCAAATCAAGTGCCAGGAGACCATTATCAACATTCGAACGTTCGTTCTTATCGCATGATAATACAAAAAACACTCGCATTAGTAATTATCTGAGAGAAAACTTGAATGCACACCCCTGTAGTTCAAGAACATTCCTTTATGAGATTCACATCTGGACCCTTCAAGCAACCGTATGATCGTATCCGAGCAGAGGGGATGCAGTGTTTCGCCAAGAAACTAAAGGTACCCAGCTGCTATATAGCTTTTCTAATAATTTAACTGGCGCTAAGATTACGCTGAATTGGAAGACCACTTGTAGGGACAACACCCAAGTTAAACTATGCAGCCAGGATCATATAAATCAGCATATCAAAGATAATTATGGTTTTGCGATCCTACAGCCCAGACGGAGGTGGATAGACCATACGAAACATGCATTGCACGACCATTATTCACTTTATCACGATGAACCAGTACCGAACTTCAGTAACATCATAAAAGGCCTGAACAAGCTATGAACACATGAAGACCAACCTTCCCTTAGGCACAACGAGGTGTTCAACCAACGCAGTCCTATTGGAAACAAACAAAAGTTGCTTGCAGCTTCCAGTGCTTTCACCGTTCAAGCAGAATAATGGTATCATGTACACAAATAACACCTATTAAACAACCAAACAGCAATCCTATTTGTACTGAAAGGGTCAGAAACAAAGAACCGTCAACTGCGATAAACCGTTGAAGTCGGGAACAAGGTTAGCTAAAGATTCCATCTCAACATGCCGATTGAGGCCACTCGAAGGAAATAGAACCACATAAAGATTCGAAAAAACGCTATGCCGGTGAAGGTACATATAAACATACAGCAACAATATCAATTCGTGCTACAAATGTTAACATTCTGCCAAAATTTGATTTCACTAAGAAAAAAACTAGTTTATATAAAGAACTACAGTCAAAGCTGGTTCCGCCAAAACAACTTATCAGATTAAATATATTAAAGTGAAGCATTCTCACCGAAGAAATAAATATACCGTTGGAGACAAGATTGAGGAGAGCTTCTGAACCCTTGTTCCAAGTATCCTTCGTGGACAAAACAAGCAGGCCAAGGCCAAGAATGACTTTAAGAATAACTACTCATCCTCCGTTTGATCCTTTTTGTTCTTCTTCTTCTTCTTCTCCTTTTTAGCACTCTTACCATCTTCCTCTTCATTGTCTTCCTCATCTTTGATCTTCTTCTCCTTCTTGTGTTTCTTCTTCTTCTCTTCCTTTGAAGCCTTTTCCTCGTCGGCCAATTCAGGTTCCGCCAGATGTTTAGTACTCTTTATTTCCGTCACTTCTACATTGACTTCCTCGCCGGAAGGTACCGAATCATCCTTCTCACCGTTTCCCTTCTTTTTCTTTTTCTTCTGTTTCTTCTCGCTTCTGCCATCCTCGTCTGCTTCGATTTCCTCTTTCGATGTCTTCAAGTTATGTGTCAATTTCGCTGCTTCTTCTGCTTGTTCTTCACCAATCTTAATCTTCTTGGAAGGTGGAAGTGGACTCAAACTCCCATCATCCACTATCAGTTTACGTACGTTCTCACCATTTTCCTCACCATCTTCCCGATGTTGCTTTTTCCTCTTTTTTTCCTCCTTGCCTTCCAATTGCTTCACCTCTTTAGAGACCTTGGTCTCCGATTCAGTCATGGCCGCTATTCCAGCAACCACAGAATCTCCACCTGCAGGAAGGACTACATTTCTCAACCACTCCGCGGGCGTTTTCTCATTGGGCTTCCCGTGTTTGTCAAGCAAACCTTCGACAATCATCTTCTTCTTCATCGACGCGCGAGGCCCCAACCCCCATTTCCTAGGATAAGTATCCCTATCCATCACCACCCTCTTGATCCTCGCCACCACCCCGTGGTCGCAAGTTGCCATTACTGCAGTCGTCATCTCGGCTATCCCCAGAGCAATAGCTTCCCCTTTCGTTGTCATCAAAACAACCTCTTCCCCGTTTTCAATGCCATTCTCAAACCTCAACAGCCCCGGAATCATGAGCTTGGCACCATAACAGATGGCATTGACCGCAGAATCCTTTACAACCAATCTCTTGTAGCTGGTCAAAAGCACTTCCAGGGGCATGACGACGCGCCTGAGATACGCCTCGTCCCTGCCATTGTCGTAGAGCCATTGAGCGTCCATGACATCGTGCATCGTAACCATGTTATCCCTCTCGCCGAGGATCCCGGACCGGACCCTCCTGAGCTCCTGCATATGTCCACCCACGCCGAGAATCAGACCCAAATGGACGCAGAGCGTCCTGATATAGGTCCCTGCTTCACAGGAGACCCAGAAGACCACCAGGTGCTTTTCCACATCATACTCTAGAAGCTTGCTCTCATAGATTGTTCGGATTCGAAGCTGTCGCTTGACGGCGGAGATAAGCGGAGGGCGCTGGAACAGGGCGCCGGTAAGAGTCTCGAGCGCACGGGCAACCTTGGAGACGTCCGGGACAGATGAATGGAGCCTGGCCACGCACACGTACTCCTTACCGGCACCTTGCTGGGACTTGACGAGGCGGGTAGCCCGGTCGATGCAGACGATGAGGCTGCCGGTGACCTTGGGGTCAAGGGTGCCGCTGTGGCCTGTCTTACCGACCCTGAGGATGCGCTTGATCCACGCTACCACCTCGTGGGAGGAGGGATTCGCGGGCTTGTCCAAGTTGATGATGCCATAGCGCAGGTACTCGTCGAGGGGCCGCTTCAGAGGGGAGTATCCTGTTGGAAGCGGCGTGTAGTGGCCGGTACGGACGTTGAGGCGGTCGTAGTTCTTGAGAAGGAGAGGCCATTTCGAGGTGTCGAGGGGAGGGGTGAAGCCCTGCGGCTTGATCAGATAGTCGGCCTGGTGGCTCTCATCATCTCCGCCAGCGTCTGTGAGTTCAGCCACCAGATCTCTGTCGTATTTGATCTTCTCTTCTTCCGCTCCTCCGCCGTCATGCTTGGACGACGACTTCTTCTTGTGCTTCTTCGACTTCTTCTCCTCTGAGACGGTGGACATGGTAGGCTCGTTGACGCCCTTCTCAGCCTTGAGAAAGGGAGATGGAGAGGAAGAGAGGGGGGGAGAAGCGGCGGTTTGAAAGGTGGGGTTTAGGGTTTTAGAGCGAGAGAGGGAGAGGGAGAGGGAGAGGGAGAGTCGGCGCTTTGAAAGTGTGGGTTAGGGTTTTAGAGCGAGAAAGAGAGAGAAAGAGACGCAGTCAGCAACTGGCGGTCGTGCTCGTACCCGGTGCGTGGGGCTTCCTTCCTAACTCAGGGTTCCCCCTCCTCCCCCCTTTTCCTAGGGCTGCCTGAAACAGCGATTAATAGCGTCATGTGCAGCCCCTGTATACAGCCGTCCATCGCGAGATGTATGGACGACATTGTTCAAAAAAAACTCTCGGCCCCACTCTAAGACTTTGTTTAGTAGAACGCAAAGAAGAAGGAAATTCTAACGAAAGTGAAAACTGTAACGTTGCCTTTGATATCTTGCAATCCTACATTCAAACATTGTATAAAAAGGTGTATTTTGAAATATTCTCATTCAAACAAACTAAGTATCTTAATAGCATGAATTTGATAAAATCATGAATTTGACGTAAAATGAAAGGGTGGTCTGAATCTGAAATCCTACAATCTCAGACCATCACGGATCTTAAATCGGCTGTGAAACAAAGACAACCTCAGACCCAAGGCTGCATGGGTACCTGAGATTGAAGGCTTGAGATGTGCATTCCCTACCCTCTCCCATGTTGCCACAATTCAAACCAGTGATTGGGCCACCAGCATAAGCTGAACCCAATGTGAATGTAGACGTTTCAGCATGTCCTCCAACGTGTTATGCTAAACAATGAAAAGCTAAAGAACTGATAGGCAGAACAACTCGATGAACGCTGATGCTATTTAATCAACTGTGCTTATTACTCAGAAAAGGACGTCTTTGTCCGATTGTTTTAAGAAATAGTAGAGCATTATACTTGGCTCTACCTGTTCCGATTACCTGGAATCAAACGTACTTCAAGAAAGTTTTTCATAGGCTGAATATGTTTCTTCAAGAGAAAAAGTTTTTGTTAACTGTTCATTGAAAGGGAATAAACTCCCCTGAAACGAGCGATGCTGCAGAACAATATTTCTAATTTATACTGGATAAATAGGTAGTTTAGAGAGAAATGATGGATCCCTGGATGAGATCCATCTAAATTGGGTCGGCCTAAACATCCCCAATAACCATATTCCTGCTTGAGATTTCCAATATTTTCTTGAATTCTACATGGGTCAAATGCAACCTGAACTGAGTTTCCATTGGGATGAAAAACAAGGACTTACGATTTGACAGCCTTCTTTGTCCTAGGACGATGCAGATGACTTGAGAAAGAGGCAGTCGGGGGACTATGGCAGTCCAATGGGAACTGGGAAGTCACAAGTCCATGCCCATGGGCTCAATCCCTCACAAGGCAGAACCGTTGAGTCGTTGACACACCCCTGGACGTACCTGTTATCACCCTCGACCGGTCTAGCCGATGCTGAGGCATTCAGCCCTAGATTCCTCTTCAGATAAAATATTTGATTAAGAAAAATAGAAACATGCACAACCTGTGAAAGATATTCTTCGGCGAAATGATCCGCAAGATTGATGGAAAGAGGGCTAATGGAGTGCCAGCGTCAGAACGCTCCCAAGAAGCAAACCCGCATTGCCTTCGGTAGCACCCCAGTTGCTCCCGTAGCCGCAGAAACGAGCAACCCTTATCATCAACTATCATTGCTCAACCGCTCCTGCCTTTCCAAGTGGTTTTAGCATTGAACAATCCATATTTCCCAAAGATTTTCGAGAGTGTGCGCTACGAAGGAAAATTGCGTAGGTTTCTCTCTCTCCCTCTCTCTCTCTCTCTCTCACACACACACGACAAGGAGCCAACAACTGGTAGTGAATAAACCAAAAACCATCTATTGAAACTGGAATTCAGATCGAATGCCTAAATAGGATAGTAGACCCTGTCCACTTTAATGGCGACAACGTCAAGAAGAACCAAGATCAGGAGCTGAGACCCTAAACCATGTCTCCGTTTCCCAGTCGTTTATTTATCAGCCTCAAGGGCATGAGGAAAACAAAATGGAGAGTTTGAACGGAAAGGGTAACAACCATGTCGACTGCAATTCAATTTATGAAAACCATGTCCAATGTGCCACAAGGCTTTTCCGGCGGTGAAATCAGAGATCCAAATTGTTTACCTACAGGAAGTGCAATATGTCAAATGAGCACGAGTATCCACACCTACATATTGATAGAGAAAAAAAAAAAGAAAAGGAAAGACACATTTAATTGACTACTGAAGCACCGGAAAAATAAGAAATGGAACGTGGAGACAGATATAGATAGCTAATAACAAAAAGAAGGTGGCACTGCCTGTGAGATTTGCGATCATAGTTAAGGTAATCCTGGACCCCGCAAGACAGTGCCATTTCAAGTGATTACCAAATTGAGATGTATGGTTGATAAGTGCTAGCTATTTCTATCGATAAATTCTCATGTAGCGGACATGCTTTAATGGAACAAGTCCTCCTTGTCATTGTCCCAACCGTTCATTCAACCCTACTGTTTTCACTGGAACATAACACGGACATAATTCCTCTATCATCGTGTCATGGCCAATGGATTCCTAGAGAAATCTCTCATAAAAGCCAACAAATAATAATGCCAATGCAGCAGGACATCAAAGAAAAAGGACAAAAATCAGTAATTGCCAAATGATGCAAAAGTGAACCTCCATCTCCTACTGACATAGTTACCATTCAACATTTAAAGTGACAGTTGCATCTATATAAACAACAACTAGATATAAACATTTACATGTCATCGTTTTTATATAAATATGACACCGATGTGGTATTAAGGTCATCAACCATTAACCAGGAGATCAAAGTTTCTCTCTGAATTTCAGTCTGGAAGCTTGACAAATGTCAGGACCTATATGCAGTCGATACAGAAAGCATAAGCTTGTTTAAGCCTATACATAAAAAAGATTTAGTTTGAAACCAGTTACACATAGAACTTTTCTCGGGCCTTTTTCTATTAGTTCCATATTCTACTCTAGTGTTCACGTCCCTGTATCAGAATTCCCACCATAAAGAAGTATCTTATGGTCGTAGCCCATGGAAAAGCTTGGTGTAAACCTATGTTAAGCAATTGTTACAACAGTCCAAACTTTAATCTCAGATCTTTCACAAACAGTCCTTCCCAATTCATTTGAAGCACTTTAGCACTTTAAAGCATGCTGAATAGAAACTAATCTCGTTATCTAGCATCCATAAATTATTGTTCTTTCAAAAAGAGTATAACTGGTCTATTTATCCCCTTCGATCACACACAGCCAAAAACTCTTGATGTTGATACTATTTTTGGTATCAAAATAGGGGCTAGTCATTCCAACACATCGCCTAATCAACCTATGCACTAATCAGCCATCCAGTCCCTGCTCTTTATATCAGCTAGACATACTTTGGGCAGTGGACACTAGTAGGATGAAGGCTGACCAATCAGTAACCAGTAGTTGGTGTAGGCAGCATTTGGATGACACCCACAAAAAGCGGCATTTTGTACCAGGTTTTGTGAAAAAATGAGTTCTTAAACAGTTTTTAAAACTTGGTTTGTACTTTTTGGAGATAAGAGAAAACTGGAGGAGGGGGCAAAACCCAATTTTCCATGGGTTTATCAAGCATTTTCAAAAAATGAGTTCTGTGACTTTTCGCAAAACTATGCTTTCCACCAACCCAGTTTTGACATCACCCAAATGCTGTCTCCAAAACACAATTTAGTTTGTCATCCAAACAGCCCCTTAATGTTAACAGTTGCCACTTTATTTTCTTTCCTTTCTTATATAAATAAAACTCATAAAATTATCTTAAATGGATAAAGTACCAAAAATGCCTGCGCAGCTATTTTTTGTCCCCATTGGAAACTTACGAAGCTGCAAACATGCTTGAAGGACCCCCACCGCTTTAGATCCTTTTGGACTCTCTCACTGTTTCTCTCTTCTTCCAACTGGGTATACATGTTTTGCTTGTGTACACACACACATATTTTGTGAATACAAACTCTTAAGGAATATTAAAAAGTTTCAGTTTGTCATGGTTTGGCATTATCTGCAGTAGACAGCCTATGTGGTTTGCATGGTTCATAATGAAATTTTATGTCCATTATTACTTTGGTACACTAAATGTTGTATAGCTAAACCTCCTCATTGATTTTATTTTAGACGATCGATTTGGATTGACTACCAACTGCTCCCAACTAGTGTTCTTAACGCATCTGACTTCCAATTTCGACAACTGATCCTATTATTACTAGATGAATTTTCATGCACCATGATAATTCAGAAAAAAACAGCTACTTTTGTGCGATGGTTCTTCAATCTTCAGGTATATGTAACTTCAGGGGTTAATGATAAATGAAGTTTAAGCTTTAAAATGTAGCATGAATAAACTATAAGTACCTTTAACAACAAAGGGTATTTTGATGCAAAAAACTTTATTCAGATCATAAAGCATAGATAAGTGCAGACAGGCATGCTAAATCAGTAGCACAAACAGTTTTCTGCCCGACCAAATTAGTCAATATGTGAACACAAAAAGGACTTGTACTTCTAGTAGGTCATGAACCTTGAAGATACTTACAATTGACACTCTTTGCTTTTGCCAACTACTCACAAAGACCAAACCTTATGCTAAACTTGATATTATACGGGTTTTAAGTCCAAAAATGAAAGACTTAGCATTAGCAACATGTTGATTGCACCTTTGCAAACCAGAAATATGAGGTCAACCAAGTGACAAATAATACACTAGAAGCATGTAGGCTTGGTTGTCATAATCCAAAAATGAATATAAGCAAACACAAACAAACAACACATTTCATTGATGGCATTGAATGTCACGAAAACTTGTAGCTAAATTGTAGAACCTTTGATTGTTAAACGAACTTAACAGACAAAGATATGTAAAATAGGACACATTTATAACAAGCATTGGTTTGTTTGTTGTCCACACACATACAAAATCCACTGCTAACAAAGGAGAGGAACATGTTTAAGTTATTCAGAAAAAAGTTTGAGCAAGATTAGGAAGTTGAAAATCACAGAAAATATTTTTCTTTATTAAATGTAGCAAAGAAACATAGAGGAGAGAGATAGAGAGAGGGGGTGTTGTTGTGTGTGCATGTATTTGTATATATGTGTGTAGGTACGACACAAACTGCTAATTTGCACCAATAAATCATGTCTTAACCAAGGAATGACTCTCTAACCCGCCTACACTCTGTTGCAAGACCATTCACTTACAGCTAGCCTTCCGTCTATTTGCACCTTCTAAACACATTAATGGAAGTCATATGCTTTCAATCATTTAAGTGATCCCGATCTCTTTCATCCAACAAAATTCCAAATAATCTAAATGCTGTTAAGCTTATGTACATGGGATCGGGTCAGACAGACCCGATCCAATTCTTTTATTCTTTAGTACTCCACGCGACCCAATGTACTAGGCGGTGGCATACTTGTGATTTTTCACTCTTTTGTGTACAATCTGTTGTAAGGTGATTAGGTCACTATTCTTTGATATAACAAAAGATTAAGGGATCGCAGGGCTCATCGTCGTCTGCACCTTTTGCCTCCATCGAACTATTCTCCATCTTTTCTTCTCAATCTCTTGTTTACAGCCGGAGAGACACGAACTTTTGAAGATTCTTACATGGTATCAGAGCCAGGTTCAGCATTGTCCTCCGGTAAGTGTTCTTCAATTCAGACGTGATTAACCCTAATTGCAGATTCTGCCCTAAATCCCTCTTTTCTGGCATGACCTACTCGATTCCTCATTTCTGCCCTAGATTCTCTTTCTTTTGGCGTGATTAGCCCTAATCTCCTGGTCCGTTCGATTCTCCACTTTCACCACGAGTTGTGTTGTGGTTCATTAGGGTCGAGTTCACCTCTCACGGTGAAATCAACCTTAATCGGCCTCTTACACGTTTTGGGGAACTTGGTTAATCGCGGGGATTCTCGCGGAGATTTTGCCCTAATTTCTGCCCTAAGATTTTGCCCTAATTTCTGCCCTAAAATCGATGGGAGCTTTTGCCCTAATTTCTGCCCTAAAAATCGTTGGGAGATTTTGCCCTAATTTCTGCCCTAAAAAATCATTAGCCATGGATCAGCCGAATTCTTCTATCTTGTCCTCCAGTTTTCTTTCCCAACTTATCTCTCAAAAGCTGAACCACAATAACTATTTGACCTGAAAACGTCAAATTGTTCCGTTCATCAAAAGCCATAGACTTTATGGACACATCGACGGCACTACTCCGGCACCTCCACAGTACACTGATCGTGAAGTGAAGAGGACTGTAGTGGTAGATCAGGGCGGTGGGGCTTCGACTGGGAGTGAAATCAGATTTGAATATGAAACTGTTACTGAAAATAATCATGCGTATGAAGTTTGGCTGGCCCACGACCAGTCTCTTGTTGCCTACATCACTTCTACTCTGTCAGAGGAAGTATTGGGGGGCGTCGATGATGATTTGACAGCCCTAGAGTTGTGGTCTACACTTGCCACAACGTATTCTCAGGTATCCGAAGCACGTTTTCTGCAGCTAAGGAGGCAGTTTCAGGACATCAAGCGTGGGACGCATACAGTCTTGGAGTATTTGAATGAAATTAAAAGTGTAAGTGATCAACTTGCTGCCATTGGGCATCCGGTCAGCGACAAAGATAAAGTGCAGCAAGCTTTAAGTGGGCTGGGAACAAAATTTGACATATTTTGCACAGCCTTAGAAGTTCTGCCTATTCTTTCATCCTTTGAAGATTTGAAGGCTAAGCTTTTTCAGCATGAAGCTAGTCGTGTACAGCGGCAGAACTTGATCCCTTCCAACAGCCACAATGTTTTGATTACAGGGACTCATGCAATGCAAGGGCATCGTACCCGTCCTTGGACCCCTCAGGCAGGAATGGAAAGAGGTATTCTTCCAACCCCTCCAGGTACAAACACTACTTCTAGCACGCCTAGAAGGATCCCGACTTGCTTCTATTGTAACAAGAGGGGACATGTGAAGTCAGAGTGTTGGCACAACCATCAGAACAAAAACAATCATATCAGGCGTGAGGGCAAGGCAGCAGCAGGGGCAGCTTCGTCATCATCTGGCCAAAATGTGACATCCAACATTCCAACAGACGCACAACAACTTCTGATGACAGCCATATCCAAACTCCAGTTGAAACAAAATGAGCAGGGAGAGTGGTACGTGGACTCTGGAGCAGCAGCCCATGTTACTGGTGATGCAGGTAACCTTTCTAGTGCTTTCCCTTATTTAGGTCAAGGCTCAGTTGTCACGGGAGATGGTTCCCATCACACAATATCACACATTGG